>JAXIVD010003198.1:0-48789 GCA_036785275.1 Cancer borealis
ATTGTGCACACTCACACACCACCACCATCACCACCACCACCACCACCATCACCACCACGACTTGATTCACCCATTACTGTATGTGTGTATGTGTGTATGTGTCTGTATGTGTGTTTTGAGTAGCTGTCGTTTTGATGGGCGTGAATGATGTTGAAGATGATGATGAACTATGGTGATGGTGGTGGTGATTAGTGGCGTGAGGAGCGGTGAGATGGTGTTGCTGTTGTTAGTGAAGGTGATGTTGGAAGTGATGAATTATAGTGACGTAGCGTGGTGGTACTGATAGCCTTGCTGGTGGTGGTGGTGGTGGTGGTGTTGGCAATGGTGGTGGTGTTGGCGTTGGCGGTGTTGGTGGTGATGGTGGTGGTGGTGGGTGTGTCAGGGTGGCTGCGAGGGACCGTACGCCCTTACCATCGAGACAAGAACGTGCGGGCGACTGGCATCTGGTGAGGGCAGCAACGTGGGCTCCCCTCAGTTCTGGCAGGCGAGGTGCTGGTTAGTGCCTCCTCCTTCATACTTCCTTTTCATCTCTTTTCTCTCTTTCCCCTCTTCGTCACCTCATCCTTCTTCTCCAGTAGCTTCTCAAGTTTAAATATTCACCCTTGAGTGTTCTGTTGTTGTGTTCTTCAAGTTGTTAGCTTCTAGTTGTGTTTTCTTTATATTTTCTCGCTGGTGACTCTTCTACCATCTCTCTACTTGTTACTCTCAATTGAACTCTCCTTCCCTCCCTCTCTAATTCCCTCCTCCTCCTCCTCCTCCTCCTCCTCCTCCTCTCCTCCTCCTCTGAACGTCACCCTCTACGCTCCCTCCCTTTCCTCCATTTTTCAAGTGTAAAAATAACTACTTTCATGTGTGTGTTGTGGCTGAGTTCACAGTCGGAAGTAGAAGTAGTAGTAGTAGTAGTAGTAGTAGTAGTAGTAGTAGTAGTAGTAGTAGTAGTAAGAGTAGGTGATGGTGGAGGTGGTACTGTTGTTACTGTTTTAATCTACTTTGTTTAAGAATTAATTGTACTAATTCTCTCTCTCATCTCTCTCTCTCCTCTCTCTCTCTCATCTCTCTCTCTCTCTCTCTCTCTCTCTCTCTCCTCTCTCTCTCTCTCTCTCTCTCTCTCTCTCTCTCTCTTTTCCCTCTATTATGCAGTTATCATCAGGGATTCTCATGTTTCATGGTATTCTCTCTTCCTTCCATCCTACTATTTCCGTTTGCAGTCTCCCTTCATTTCACCCCCCTATGTCTCTCCTTTCTTCACGCGTCCTCCTCCTCCTCTTTCTCTCCTCCTCCTCCTCCGTACATATGCTACACGCAAGAAAATAGAGTGTGAGTTACAACACTAAGGAAGTAACCGCGTGGCGAGTATACTAGCATGGTTCACTGAGGAGGAGGAGGAGGAGGAGGAGGAGGAGGAGGAGGAGGAGGAGGAGGAGGAGAGGAGGAGGAGGAGCACAAAGGATGAATAGACAGCAACAACCCCACTGGACTTAACGAGGTTGTTCGTGTGTTTACATTCTAATACTATAGCATCTACATGTTAGACAAAAGGACAGCAAAGTGGAAGGCTCCTCGCCACCCATCCTCCCTTCAGCAGAAACTAGCCGGAAAGGAGACAATACCATTTAGTGTGAAAAAACTAGCAAGGAATTTATATAGGAAAGTGAAAAAAACAAGCGTAATCTACGTGTACTGCCACACAAAAAAAAAACCGCTGTGTAATGTTTTTTATGTAGGAATAAAAAAAAGTGTTGATCGAGTTTTCTTTTCGTCAGTCACGTTTAGAAGAGTGTGTGTGTGTGTTGTGTGTGTGTGTGTGTGTGTGTGTGTGTGTGTGTGTGTGTGTGTGTGTGTGTGTGTGTGTGTGTGTGTGTGCGCGCGCGCGTCGCCCAGGCAACAACAATGATAATGATAATAATAATGAGTATAATAATAATAATAATAATAACAACAACAACAATAATGTTAATAATTGATGATAATGATAAAAAAATATTGATGTTACCAATAATAATCTATCATTCTATCTATATACCAGGCTGTTATCCCCCCTAAAGGAAGGTAGCCAAGACAAGGCACGCCAGGGTTCATAAAGACATTACTCTCTCCTCCCCCTGTGCGTCTTATCTTTTTGTAGGAGATATACAGAGGAGGGGCTTCCCAGACCCATCACTCCGCCCCTTGTGTCGCCTTTTACGAACCACAGGGCTATTCTATAATAGTTTTAATAATCATAATAATAATAATAATAATAATAACAATAATAATAATAATAATGATAATAATAATAATAACAATAATAATGATAATAATGATAATAATAATAATAATGATAGTAATAATAATAGTAATAATGATAATGGTCATAAAAACAGTAATATTAATAATTACATTTAATGAGAATTCACAGCAGCCACACACTTGACTTCAACAAATCGTTTTCAAGTGCAAATGTATATCTGAAACTAGTTTACTCTCTCTCTCTCTCTCTCTCTCTCTCTCTCTCTCTCTCCTCTCTCTCTCTCTCTCTCTCTCTCTCTCTCTCTCTCTCTCTCTCTCTCTCTCTCTCTCTCCTCTCTCTCTCTCTCTCTCTCTCTCTCTCCTTTTCCCTCCCTGCGCCTTAACACAAAGAGGACATTCCTTCACCTCATCCTAACACAAGCAACAGGAGACTCTTTTTTTAGCACCCAAGAGAAAATGAAGAACTGAGAGTGTAGCATGAACATATGTCCTCATACTCCCCCACCCGCCCATCACTCGCCCTCCTACTTACTGCCAGCGTGGGATAGTGCAATGAACAGACATACATACATACAGACATACACATGCTCCAGTATATATGAGTGCCGCGGGAAACCCAGTCAGACTTGAATCTCAGTGCTTCATTTCATGCTACTAACGGTAAGAAAGTAGTGTAACTGAGGTTTGTTTGACTGGTGTGTGTTACAAGATTTTTGTTATTGTTGTGATTGTTGGTATAACTATTGTTACTATTATTACTATTGTTATTACTATTATTATTTGTTATTATTGTTATTGCTTTAATTAGATATCTAGGAAATTAACTTATATATGAGAGAGGAGAGAGAGAGAGAGAGAGAAGAGAGAGAGAGAGAGAGAGAGAGAGAGAGAGAGGAGAGAAGAGAGAGAGAGAGAGAGAGAGAGAGAGAGAGAGAGAGAGAGTGTTACTAATACTGATACTACAACCGCTATTACTACTACTACTGCTACTACAACTACTGCTGCTGCGTACTATTATTACTACTACTATTATTACTACAACTACTATTACTACTATTACTACAAATAATAATAATAATGATAATGATGATAATAGTTGTAATAATAAAAATGCATTCGTAGTTGATGGGTGACGCACGTACGCACAAAACATCTTCCTGTGTTTCCATGACAACGTGATAACACAGCACCAACACTGCACTGCACACCACGACACACCCATGGAATGTTCACGCTGCAGGAGGTGTGTGTGTGTGTGTGTGTGTGTGTGTGTGTGTGTGTGTGTGTGTGTGTGTGTGTGTGTGTGTGTGTGTGGTGTTGTGTGTGTGTGGAGGGGGGGGGGGTGAATGTCAGTAGTAACATCATCATTATCATCAGTAGCAGCAACAACGCCAACAACAATAACAACAACAGCAACGCCAACAACAACAACAATAATAATATCAACAACAGCTTCATTAACATCAGCATCATCATTATCATTATCATCAACAGCATCATCATTATCATTATCACCATCATTATCATTATCATCAACAGCAGCAGCAGCATCGTAGTCTTGCTGATCATCCAGTTTTTGATTTAGAACAAAAATGCTTTTCATGTGTTTCATCAAAAATTTCAGTCTCTTTATATTTCCTTATGATCTACAGTGATATTAGGCCTATACGTATACCCATGTCACTCTTGTCATACTTTTGGGGAAATTGTATGTTTGATGGTGAAAAATCTTGGTGAATTGAAGGCATATCTGCTTGATGGAAATTATGATTCAAGTTTCAAATAATAATGATCGCAAAAGCAACATTCTAAAAGTACCAAAATTATTTCCCGCAGCCGGCACGAAGCACATAGACACAAGATTGATAGCAAACCTGACACATTGCGAGCCCGAGGCCATGGGTGGGAGGCTGCACGTGTTATCCAAGAAGGTGTGTCTCGCTGGACCTTCCCCTCCCGCGCCTCTACCTGCCTCCCGCTGCACGGACCGACGGAAGGCACTGCTCAGCCTTGGTCACCTGGGAACTCATGGAACCTACAAATCCAGCACGTGAGAGAGAGAGAGAGAGAGAGAGAGAGGAGAGAGAGAGAGAGAGAGAGAGAGAGAGAGAGAGAGAGAGAGAGAGAGAGAGAGAGAGAGAGAGAGAGAGAGAGAGATGAGAGAGAGAGAGAGAGAGAGAGAGAGAGAGAGAGAGAGAGAGAGAGAGAGAGAGAGAGAGAGAGAGAGAGAGAGAGAGAGAGAGAGAGAGAGAGAGAGAGAGAGAGAGAGAGAGAGAGAGAGAGAGAGAGAGAGAGAGAGAGAGAGAGAGAGAGAGAGAGAGAGAGAGAGAGAGAGAGAGAGAGAATGTGAATAAAGCAGGAGCAAGGCAAATAATAATAACAATAATAATAACAATACTAATAATATAATGATAATAATAATAATAATAATAATAGTAACAATAATAATAATAATAATAATAATAATAATAATAATAATAATAATAATAATAATAATAATAATAGCAATGATAATTTTGTAATAACAATAACAATTAATGATAATGATAGTAATGATGATAATTACCACCCGCGGCCGTGATGCAGAGTATTCCCGACATGGATGGCGTGGTGTCCGATGAGTTACGGTGCAGAATAGAACGTGTTTTGGCTTTTCCTGTTAGTCGCGGGGACGGTGAAGGGCAAGCAGGTGAAAGCAGTTCCACTAACGGCCACGTAGGGGACACCAGGTGAGGTGTTTATCATCATCATCATCATCATCATCATCATCGTCATTAACAATAACAACAATAAAAAGTAATGGTCATAACATTGTCATAAAATCGCAACAAAACTTTGACAGCAAAATACATGTTATTTCATGAATAGCATCGTTATAAGCATATCCTGCCATCACAGGACCCCGGCAGGAGGTCTTCTTCAGGAGTATTTAAATCAACTGGATCCTGAGGAGGAATTGGAAGAAGCGATGGAGGAGGAGGAGGACGAGCTTCTCTTTCAAGGGTGAGATAACCATTACTGGTTTCACGTTACTGTTGATCTCCTTCCTATTACGTAGACTCATACAAGAGACAATGATCGGTATGTTGGTCTATATCTCGTTAGGATAACATTGGGCAGGAAGTGGCATCTTCACCGTCTTGTTTGTTGAGTCGTTTGTCCACCATAAAGATAAGACAACTTTTTAGCTCAACACATTGCAAATAAAACAAGGAGGAAAGGAAAATGTTGGCTGTTAAAACGTATCAATTGAACCTCTGTTTTCTCCTCAGGTCGGAGAGTGACAGAGAAAGTGATGCAGATCTTCTCTATGACTCTGACAAAGAACAATACACGACGCCCTACCTCCTGTTCCTGCATCACGCCCGCACCGGCAGGCGGGACGTCCGCAGGGAGCCAGAGCCCTACACGGATGACCTGCCACCCCCGCGAAATCTGGTACGATCAGTTTAACTTGCAAGTGATAAAAAGGACAGCATAATTCTCCTATTTTAGTGTACATTGTTTCAGTAAAATGTTTGTATTACTTCAGCCGAAAAGAGAAGAAAAGGATGAAGAGGAAGAGAGGAGCTCTGGAGGTCGTGACGGTGCTGTTGGACGTTCTGGGCATCGTTCTAGCAGAACCACTTCCTCCACGACACCTCCTACACTTGCCTCTGCCACTGGAGAACCCACAGACTCTAAGCCAAACAATAGAGATCCTGAGACTTCCATTTCCAGCAGCAGAGGAAGCAAGACTGTCGACAGCTCAGCAGTGAAGAACTCTTCTATTCTTCCCACTCTTCCTATTTCCACTTCCAAGGAAGAAGAGTTGGAATTTGAAACTGAGGATCAGCCTAAGGAAGAAGGAGGCGCTAAAGTGAAGCAGGAGAAGGACGAAAAGAGGAAGAGGAGAAGGAAAAAAAGAAAGAAGATAAAGAAAATCAAAAGTAAGGGCGAAACAACAGAGGAAGAAGAAGAGGAGAAAGAACTGGAAAAAGAGGTCGATAAGAGAAAAGAGAAAAAGAGCGAGTCCCCAAAGAGGAGAATACAATCCCTGAGAGAATCAACAGCGCTTGTCCTCTTCCGAAATTTTGCCAAGACGGTATACGCTCCCAGACACTCTCAGTTGAAACTGTTCCCGAACCTCGAGGATCTAATGGACTTACCTTCCTCCACAGCACGACCCACTCATCCCAGCTGCTAAGGGCACGCCACGCCCCTACAACACTCATCCCAGCTGCTAAGGGCACGTCACGCCCCTACAACACTCACCCCAGCTGCTAAGGGCACGCCACGCCCCTACAACACTCACCCCAGCTGCTAAGGGCACGCCACGCCCCTACAACACTCACCCCAGCTGCTAAGGGCACGCCACGCCCCTACAACACTCACTCCAGCTGCTAAGGGCACGCCACGCCCCTACAACACTCACGCCAAGCGACATGAGTGTGAACGTGTTTAGAGTTCAAACACCTGAGAGAGAGAGAGAGAGAGAGAGAGAGAGAGAGAGAGAGAGAGAGAGAGAGAGAGAGAGAGAGAGAGAGAGAGAGAGAGAGAGAGAGAGAGAGAGAGAGAGAGAGAGAGAGAGAGAGAGAGAGAGAGAGAGAGAGAGAGAGAGAGAGAGAGAGCTATCACGTTTCGATGAAATACGCACAAAACAAAACAATTTTTTATCCCAAATCGGAGTGAGTCACCCGCTAGTTTAATTTTTAGTCTTTAGTTTTCGATGTTCATGTCCTGCGTATATTTTTTTTCCCCCGCATATCGCTCAGTGTTTGTTTGCGAGGAAATCTAGTGTCAACGGAAATCAAACTATGGGTTATTTTTTTCCAGAGGTATATTGGCGAGAAGGAGGGGGAGGAGATTGCCAATGACCGCTGGCTGCCATTATTGTGCTCCTCAAAAGTTCATTTAGGCTTCCTCAGGAGAGTAATTATCTCTTCGAGGAGCAGCAATGACCCACGCATCCTGGAGCACAGCAGAAGTCGTATGGTCATCAAGAGGCAGCAGGAAATCAATTAAAGGGAGAGACAAAAAGATAATCGTCGTTGGAAACCATTAGAGGGGAGGGAGGGGAGGGTTAGTGAGCCGCGGGCAGACTGGGATGCAGGAACAGGTTAGCTAACACACGTGGAGAGCGGCGGGCATCTGAGGCAAGGCAAGGTACACTGCATGCCGTCCAGGCCTTGACTTTCTCAAAATGAAGGTCCTTCTTCTCTTAGGTATGTGGTAATAACTTGACCTTCAACCTTGTGTTCGTCCATCTGGGAAAACCTTTCCGAGGAATTTGACGGAAATGTGAGTGGACAATGTCGCGTCGCTTCAGCCACGCGTCATGAAATTATTTTGGGAGCGTAATGTGTTGCTTGATTAATGCTTATATTTCAAGTGTACAAAATATGTTTCTAAAGAAAAGGAAAGTGATAGAAGAGCTACTATTAAGGTCAATCAATGACAAATAAACATCAAACGGTAGGACGTAAGCTCCCTCTTTCATCCCTGAAAACCTGTTATTCAAAGTTTTTTTTTTTTTTTTGTCACGTCTAAATTCATCGGTTTTCAGTTCATAGATGTAGATGGGTCGCGGAAACAGGTGGTAGACGTTTAATTGTGCTTCACGACAGTTTGCTGCGTTCTGTCAGCAGAGTGGAGACCTGAAAACTTCATTGTGATGTGTCTGAGAAGATTTATTCTAATTCGCCCTGATTGAGTAATAACTTTGTTTCTTGAAGGACTGGGACTGATGAATCAGGAATATCAGGTGGATTACTTATCTAAACTATAACATTTATGTATCTTTTCGTATAGTCATGCACCCATCAGTAACATCGCGTTATGTAACACATATTTGCTGAATGTAACTCGTTAATGAAGACAATCCCTTTAAACAGTATTACTTAATACATTTAACTTTTATTTCAATTGACGTTGTTTTCCTCTTACGTATTTCACTTTACGTATGATGTTTTCTATAATAATGTCTTGCACGTCCAGTTACTAATGTGAATTGCATTTACTTTTCATGTTAGGCAGTCAGGTCATTACAATGTAATATGAATAAATATCTTAGTTTCTATAGATGAACTGCTTCGTCCTTTCTAATCAATCACATAAATTCTCAGCTCTTTTTCAAGGACTTTTAACACCTCTTTCATTAATGTTTTTATTTTACTTTATTGTGTCGTCACATAGATAGATGTCAGGAATGAGTAAGCGACTTATTCCGGGAGTGTCTGTCATGGGCGAATACGATTTCAGTTCAGTCAAGAATGAAACACCTCCGAACACGCCCCAACACCCTGCCCGCCGCCCGTAACATGACACCCGACCACTTCTCGCATTACATTACCGGGACATAGAGGCAGGCAGGGGGTCTGTCCACTAGTCCTCTTCCCCCAATCCCTCCCTCTTCCCTCCACCTACACTTCGTCACTACTTCTCTTCCACGTGCACCATCACCATCATGTACACAACCAGTGGTAAAATAACGTCGTGGCGAGGTGAAGCAAGGATGATGATGATGATGATGATGATGATGATGATGATGATGAATAGCGCCAGACTGATCAAGAAGGAATATGATACACCGCCCGCTATTCACTGTGCATTCTCTAACCCTCCGCCCTCGTTATTACGTTTGTGGTCCGATGTAATGTATAGTATTCAGGACCTCGGAACCATTGTTGAAGGAGGAGAGAAAATTACCTACACACTCATAAACACACATACTACCATGGTTCAGTGGTTAACGTCCCCGCCTTCACCCTGCAAGACGTGGGTTCGAATCTCACTTAAATTGCTAAGTATTTTTCATTGACGCCTTACCCATAGATTATCATGATCTCTGAGCTCTTTCGGGGAGGGTAATGACTGACGATCACGAATCCAGCGCATGATCCTCCAGACCATGGTGAATAACACACACATACACACACTCTCTCTCTCTCTCTCTCTCTCTCTCTCTCTCTCTCTCTCTCTCTCTCTCTCTCTCTCTCTCTCTCTCTCTCTCTCTCTCATAAAAAAAAAAGTAATGAAACTGATGACGGAATATAGGTGACCTCATGGACGAAAAATGCCTGACACTTGCTCTCTCTCTCTCTCTCTCTCTCTCTCTCTCTCTCTCTCTCTCTCTCTCTCTCTCTCTCTCTCAAGTTTCGACGCGTGAGGTACAGTACCTCATAAGTTTATCCGCCTGTCCGTCCGTCCGTTCGTGTGTGTGTGTGTGTGTGGTAAATTTAATCTAAAAATCAATCTCTTCATGACAGTGTTTGGGTTTATATTTCTTAACCATCTCGTTAGTATTGAATGGTCATTATAGTCATGAATATATATATTGCCGCCGCTGCTGCTGCTGCTGTTATTGCCAATGGATGCACAAGTCTCGTACCTATACGATAAAACGATACACATCACGTATTATCAAATTAGAATTGTTTTCCTTCCTAGAGTGAGTCAAATCTTTGCATTACGTCGCACGTGTACCAACAAAAATTGTCATTGGCCCACGGATCACACACATGCAACGCACCACCAATACCGGTCGAGCAAAAACCAATTAAAATTCCAAGGGTTTGTTTTCCTAGTGACGCCATACCTTTTTCATCATCTTACTGTGTGTGTGTGTGTGTGTGTGTGTGTGTGTGTGTGTGTGTGTGTGTGTGTGTGTGTGCGTGTGTGTGTGCGTGTGTGTGTGTGTGTGTGTGTGTGTGTGTGTGTGTGTGTGTGTGTGTGTGTGTGTGTGTGTGTGTGTGTGTGTGTGTGTGTGTTGTGGCCCTACTTGTTATGACTACTCGCCTATGTGCCGTGAAACACCTTTGCCGTGTACACATCCTGCTCATGTACATTTGACCATTATTCTTATAAAGTTGCGAAAGTCGTTCACGTATTATTTTTTTCTCTATCTATCTATCAATCTATCTATCTCACACACACATGCATTGGTTGGTAGCTCAGTGAGTAGCCTGTCACCCGTCAAGCTTAGGTTCGCCCCTCACTCAAGCTACACAATTCTCACTGATGATCGAGGAGTTACTATCATCCTTGAGGTGTCTGGTGTGTGGAAGGTGACAGCCTATCCCACAGATCGTACTATATGAACTCTAACCCCTCTCCGTGACGCTAGAGTCCAACACGAAGAAGGTGAACTTTCAGAGCTAACTGCAGGTTCCATTACCAGTGTAAATTCAAAACTTATTAAATGAAAATTGGAGCAGCAAGGGGGCAGACACTCACCTGCTGTATGCCTCAATGTTAACTGTCTACCTGTTATTCTACCTGTTATTCTACCTGTTGTTCTACCTGTTGTTCTACCTGTTATTCTACCTGTTGTTCTACCTGTTGTTCTACCTGTTATTCTACCTGTTATTCTACCTGTTATTCTACCTGTTGTTCTACCTGTTGTTCTACCTGTTATTCTACCTGTTGTTCTACCTGTTATTCTACCTGTTGTTCTACCTGTTATTCTACCTATTGTTCTACCTGTTGTTCTACCTGTTGTTCTACCTGTTATTTTACCTGTTGTTCTACCTGTTGTGCCGTTGTTAGACACCTTACCCATTATATAGACCATTCTGAGGTTTCTCCAGTTACCCATTTAGTCGCCTTATGTCGCTGGGTTATGGATCATTATTATGTTTTCTATTCTCTAATTATTATGAATAACAAACTGCATTGACTCGTCAGTTCATCAACAATCGCTGCCACGTTATAAAACAATCCTTTATGTAACTTCACCAACACAATTATATCCATTTACTACACATAAGTCATGTGAATATAATTTACGTGGTGCAATAAGCTTCCTAACAATGAACACAACACAGCTTAATAATACATCAGTGTAATAATCATATGAGCTACAATAGTGACTGTCTTACACTCGGGCCACTCCTCTGCTTCATTCACTCTCAGAAGAATAGGAAAATAATACTTTATAATTACGTAACTTAACCTCCCCTTAAACACCTAACAAAAACCAATTCACCATCCCCCTTAAGATTATACTAACCAAACTTTAACCGATTACGATATTCATTCGGAATCACCACAAAGGACACCTATGTCATATACGAGTCAGCTAGTGCATGTAGTAGGCGTGATAATATTATTTTCTGTTGCAAATAAAGAAATAATACATTAAATTGGCGGGATCGAATGGGATACCATTGTCACTTCACGCACCTATTTACACAATGTACTACCGCGCATTCCATCAACCCATCCAATCGTTTATCTCTAATATTTATTTTCTAGGCTGCGGCTTCGTGCTTTTGGCGGCGGGAAGCGAGGACGTGCAAGATTCAGAGACTACAACAGGGCAGAGTAACGTGACCGTGATACAGAACCATTCTACAGATCAAACCACGATTCTACTTGTGACCGACCAATACACTCCCATCAGTACACCTACGACATCCACCACACCTACCGAGGAATCTACAACAACTAGCTTGCTAAGAACAACCTCAGGAGATACAACACTTGCGTCTTCTACACTGCAAGAAGAGTCCTTGACCCAGAGAATATCATCTACTGCTCCTCCTGAGGGTGAGGGCAGCCTGAACCTTGAGGTCACCAGTACTGTGACTCCCACCATCATCACTACCTCGGTTTCAGCTTCTACCGCAGTGGTATCAACGTCCATACCACCGCATTCAATATCCGACACTGAGGCTACAGGTGTTCCTCAAACGTCACTTAGTAGCACATCAGAGTCTCTTGGTGACAGCACACCTGCAGCTGCCTCACCTGGTGCTGAAGGTGGAATGGACTTGCATTCCACAACTCCAGCCACCCTGCCACCCACCACCTCCGCACAAAGCTCTACAGAACAGGTGGAGTCCACAGAAACGCCAATAAACACCATTATCACCACCATCATCGCCACTACTACAACATCAACAGACGCGCCAACCATAGAAAGCACTGTTGCCACTACTGATACAGTAGAATCTGCAACCACCACCACCACCACCACCACCACCACCACCACTAGCGCCAATGATATTCACAACAGCAGCAGTAACAACAACAACAACAATTACTACAACGACACAGACAGTACAACCAACACCACATCAGATGTATCCACTCATAGTGAGACTTCAGTGGTCAGTACAATGTCTCAATCATCTGGCGTCTGCTTCGGTAAGACAGAGGTAAGTTGTGACTGCAAGAGGTAACTGACTCCTCCTACTTTGTAACCACCCGTCAATTGTACACAAGTTTTTTTTTTTTTACTTAAGATGATCATTTGCTTTAAAACATTGAAATTCCGATTGTGGAAGAGAAAGAGTGCGGATTTCAGAGTGATATTCTTCGTGATATTTTTCATTCCTCATATATTCACTGCCACTTCTTACCCACCCTTATTATTCTGTTTCTTTTCCGTCTCATTCTTTTCCCGTTATTTGTATTTGCATTTCCTTCTTCACTTTCTCTCCGATTCTCAACTTCTCACACTATTATCATCTAATTGTACACAACATTTCTGCCCTTTCCTCCTAAGGTTTACAGTTCATACCACATTTAGACCTTGCTTCTCCCCACCCTTTAACCTTTCATCCAGCTGCTCCCCCTTCGCAGGTAAATACGATGGTGGTGGTGGCGGTGGTGGTGGCAGTAAACATCGTTGCAGTGGTGTTGACAGCGCTCTGTGTCCACCGACTAGTGTCTCGCCGCCTCTCCTGGGACCCTCCCCCAATCTACCGTAACAGATCGGTACTATATACATATGGTTTGCTGGTATTTCTGTGTTTGTTCGGCTGTCCATGTACGGTGATCAGTTATTCTTATATCCGTGGCATGCTGTACACTAACCTGATCGTGTTTGTCTACTTTCAACTGTTCTTTTATACTTTCGGATTTGTTGTCTCTATGCCTGAATGTATATGTAACTGGAGCAGTGTGTTTGTGGCTTCACCTTCCCACGCATTCTCTCTCTCACTCTATCTATCTATCCATCTCTGTCTCTCTCTTCCTTGCTTTCTTTCTATGTGTTATTAATTTTAGGTCTCAGATATCATCAGCATGCATTACATTTCTCCGTAGACTCGCAGTGAAAAAGGAGACAAGCGAAAGCGAGGTTCAGCGGGTCGAAATCTGGCCTCAGACAAGGACTGCAAGTCAGGCGAGGGCGAAGGACAGACAAGCACTAATATTCCTATAATAATCACAAATGAGGACGGCTGGTGTGTCCCTTACAGCAATCAGACGCAGGAAGAAAGGAAAAACCGGGAGAAGGGATCCACTACAGAGGATACAGGTGTTTGAACAGGTGACAGGTGAGACAGAGAGAGAAAAAAAAAGAGAAACAGTGCAGCGAAGCATATACGTATATATATATATATATATATATATATATATATATATATATATATATATATATATATATATATATATATGTGTGTGTGTGTGTGTGTGTGTGTGTGTGTGTGTGTGTGTGTGTGTGTGTGTGTGTGTGTGTGTGTGTGTGTGTGTGTGTGTGTGTGTCAAAGTATAAGTTTCAAGTAGTCTTATTGTTTCATTGCCATGAAACTTTTCAAGTTCTCAGTTCTTATCTCTTGACTGAATTAGTGCTTTCAGCTTTTTTGCAAGATTATATTTTCAGAGAAAATTATTTACTTTTCGGCATTAATTGTTCAGATGGACATTGGTTGCTGCCAAATTACCATGTTTTATATTTCTTTCAGAGCAGTGAGCAGCATTGCAAGAATCTACTGAATGAGAACATCATCTAACTTTGTTACATGTAATGGCGCTTCCAACAACTCTCTGATTAGCAATTCTGTGAAAATGTTGATTTTAGTCCATTTTATCAATCACAATGTAATTGTACTGTACAATATTAGTTATGAAGGAATTTAGATGCATCAAGACCTACTTATGCCATCAACATAATGATATTTGTATGCACATATTCAAAATGCTCAGAATCTTAAGATCTATCTAAGATTTATGGTTCTACAAAATAAAATACATAAAAAGTAAATATCTCGAGGCCAGGGATAACTCATAGCAGTAAGTTTAAGCTTATTATGCCTTATAGCCATCTCTCAAAAATGAAGAACAACACAATATGTTTGTTCCCCTTAGTATGTGTGATCACTCTGCTAATTTTTGTTATGCATGTAAAAATGTTGCTGTTGCTATAGAGCTAATGTTACGACCATTGGAGTCATCTGTACGAGTGGGGTCAAGGTGACATGGGGACTGTCTTAATGCTTGCCTTAGTTTGTGTTGTTTGAGGTGGATTTTCAGTTCGAACTACTCAGAATAAAGTGCATAAGAACTCAAACGAGGCTATTTTATAGTTTTGGGACACTTCATATAAAGGAGATAGAAACCCTATTACCATAAATATAAAATGATGACATTTTGCTTTGTGTATATATATATATATATATATATATATATATATATATATATATATATATATATATATATATATATATATATATATATATATATATATATATATATATATATATATATATATATATATATATATATATATATATATATATATATATACGTCTTTACATAATGGTAACTAAGCTATGATTAATTATGGTCTTCATATACCGTTAACTATACTATGCTTAATACCGGTAACTATGTCATGATTAATGTCTTATCATAAACTACTGGTAACTAAGCTATGATTGATATATCTTCTTTAAACACTAGTTACATTGTATTAATGCTGCTTTTGAACATTCATTTGCATTCTAATGGTGCATGAAAAGATGTGTTGTTATGGTTTGATGATTGTGACACAACTATAACGCCAGCAGTAAATGCTTGTGTGGTGCGATTGCTAGTTGTCGGCAGAACAAACAAACTGCGACAACACATTGCATTGCGACTGTACATTTGCATAAATCTATAAATGTATGATTTTGACTAAGAAATTTTCCATCACTATACTACTAGTAGAATCTTCACTAAAGGAGGAGGAGACTTACTTTCTTTATGCACGAGGCACATTATTTTCCCTCCTTAATGGCCCACAGTGATGATAGAATGTTTCCTTCAAATAAGTAAGCCATTGTAGTGTTGGTAGTGGTGGTACGAGTGGTGATGATGGCTCCTTCATCAAGCTGACGTGTTGATTGGCTGGATCTTAGGCCAATCAACATGGAAAGAAAACTATATGCGTGACTTTTTGTAATATCCATTTGAAACATAATTTATATTTAATTTTCGTTTTGCATACCATATGGTTACTATCACAACATAAGCAATGGCAAATATTATAACAACAATAATCATAACTTCCAGCTTCCTTTTATGGATTTTGGGTATTTCATCCTCTCTCTGTTTGTAATGAATATGGTCCCAGTTTCGTGCTATTACAATTAGATAAAGGGAAAATAAAAGGGATTGACTAAGGAGTGGGGTTTACTCTCACTCATATAACGTCGACGCTTCACCTAAAACTCTGGTTGGTATTCTTTACGGTTCCTAAGACCAGGTATTTATGAAACCTCTTTTTAATTAATATTTCTTAAACTTTGTATCAGATAAATTGGTTGCCGCCCTTCCTTGTTGGTGACAATGTAGTTCATTTGCCAAATGATTCAATGCATAGTTATTAAATTCCTTCAAGTCCCACTTGCATGCTACTTCAGTCCTTCTTGACGTGGTAGCCAAAAATGGTGGCGAAGTTAATCTTCAGGAGTTGCCGCAATAAGAACAGCATCACCAGTAGAGCCAACAGCAGGAGGCCCAACACATCCAGTAGCAGAAATTCCACCCAGGACAGGTGGGCAGCTGGACACCTGAGGTGGGGCGCCCCTCGGTGGCGGATCACGTACTCCATCCAGAACACTGCACGCTCCTGTGGCGTCGTCAGTTGATCCCTCAAGGATGTCGACATCCTGGCAATGTTGTCTTTGTACCTGGACCATGACATAACCAATTAGACAGACAAGGGCACTTCCTCTCGCGACCTTCATTCATTTTCTTGGAATATGGTCTCGTTCTGTTACATTTTTCAGCTTTTTCCTACCATGAAAGCCAAATGAAACTTACCAAGAACTTAATGGAAACTTTAAGGTTTTGAGTTGAAATCAACAACTAACTTTTGGTTGGTGATGATGTCCGTGAGGGCGTCGACGATCCTGTCAGCAGTAAGTTCCTCCCACACCAGCATGCGACCCAGACCAGAGTTCTTTACAAACATGCCGTTCCTTGGCTGGTCACCAAAGACGGGGATGACGAGGAGGGGCGTGGCGTGAAAGATGGACTCCTGGGTGCTAAGGAGGCCACCGTGGGAGATAAACACCTTCACGTTGTCATGAGCTGCAACACAAAGGGCGTGACAGTGGGCTGTGCCAGGCCTCCTTGCAACATCACACGAGACTCCAAGTGAGTGTCACTGTAATGGTGTGACATACTTACCGAGGATGTCCTGCTGGGGGAGCCAGCTGCTGACTCTGACGTTGTCAGACGCACCTTCCAGTTCTCCCTCGTATTTCCAGAGGACCCGCTGTGGCAGTCTGCTAAAAGCCTCGAGGAACATTTGACGAAATTGTGATGGCATTGTATTGCCGCGGGTGACGGAACCCAGACTGAAATAGATAACGCCTGCAGATCCCGCCCCAGCAAGCCATGAGTCGAAATTCTGTGATGATGAGGAGAAATACTGCTTTGAGTAAACGAGCTGACTGTGTATTATGTCGGGTTAAAGGTTGCTTTGAGGCTCACTAAATGATGTGAAGGATACTGAAGTGATATTACTAACCTGTGGTAAGGGTTTGGCAGGTCGGCAGTGCATGGCGCCTACCTCCACCTGTGAGGGCAGGAAGGGAACCGGCGTGGTGATGGTAAAGTGTGTGTTTATTAGTGTCAGACTCTGGTTCCTCTCGATCTCCAACAACGGTGGTAGGTCCGGAAACTGAGCTGAGATCTGGTGAAAACTATTATTAATAATTGTCGTTTTGACATCTTCCTGATCATTACTGGTACTTGCCTTGCTCAAAAGGTTATTAATCCTATCATGGCATTATTATTATTGCACAATAAAGCTCTTCCCGTTAAGTGTATACTCTGGTGTGTTGCACTGTGCAGTACCTACAAAGCTACACATTTCAAGCAAACATAGATTATTTAATGTACTGTAGAGGGACTAGATAAAAACACACCTCGTTCTGGACCAAGGGCACAACGGTCCAGTGCCTCCACATGAACCCTGAAGCAAGGAGACAAACTGTATTCTTGAAACGCTCCCAAACAGACATCTTGAAGGAGTTCGGGATAAACAGTATCTCAGGCACGTAGGACGGGCTGAGGACATTACCGAGGACAGCACTCTGATGAGAATCCATTCCAGGCGTGGCCACTGTGACGAAGGGGACCTCGTGCACGAAGGGGTACACCATCTGAGGACAAGATGGTAATAAGATGGTGGCTGGTGTGGTAATGGACTGTGTATGGCTATGTCCTTGTCTTGTTCAATGCCCCTTTATTCTTAAACACTTACTTCGTTGAACTTGTAGCTCACCACTATGAGATCAAACTCCTTTCTTCTCTTAAATAATTCCGCCACCGCTGGTACCTGGAATAAATATTTTGCGAAGGAATGCATCGTCTTTTTTAGTCCATCCATGTTTTGTTTTTTTCTGACTTCGAACATGTTGCGTTTTGCATCCTCAAAGAACGTGAGGCCATGGTTGACCTCCGTAACATTTGGATGCGTGGACGCTACCGGGGTAGTAGTTAGCATCACCACCTGTGGGTTGAGGTATGGTGTAAGGCGTTAGACAAAGATTCTTTTGAACGACATATGATGAAGTGAGTAATGCAAACATTATTCACCTTGTGACCGCGATCAGCCATAGCCTCTGCCATGGGCTGAAAAACATTGTTGTGACTCTTAGAGGACACCGGCAGCAGCATGAGGATCTTATACGATCTCTCTGGTGGTGTCAGGTTACCCCGAGCGCTTATCGCCAACACCGTCACCAACACGCACAGCCTCGCAGCCTCCATCTGTAGGAGAGAATGGCTGCTGATAAAAGGCTGAAATGCAATCTTCAGTCATCCTTCAAGTATCCTTAGGCTGCCCACACATGGCTCACTTTTCAGTGGTCACTGGCCATCACAAACAAATGTTCAGAAAAGAACACACATCTCTATATATACGAGCTACTTTTTTGTGGCAACCAAAAACCGTGGCTAGCTAGTGGCCAGTGGCCACAAAACTATGGCCGGGCACTGTGGCAGTGATTGTTACCATTATTTCAAATAGTGCACACAAGCTACTTCCCCAAGGGTAGGCGCGTAGCCTCGCCCACCCTTGGACGCCAACCATGGCGACCATTCTGCAAGAGTTTCCATGCAGACCACCACCTCATACCAAGTAACTCCCTACAGGAAGCATCGACTTGCCCCACCCACGAGAAAATAATAAATAAAGTGTTGGCTGTTTATTAAACTCCTGTGATAATATCTACCATATGCAAATCCAATTCTTGTACCATAGACTTCATTTACAATTATCACGTTATGTAAATTAGTCAAACCAACAATGAAACAATACTTTTTGATGTAGTACACTCAGGAGGGACGCAGGAGGGACGCTGCTGAAGTGTTCCCTGATACACTACCTTCCTGGCTGACCCGGAGTTACTGGACAAGTGAGAAAGGACCTGCCACACCTGTGAGTGATCAACAAATTACCCTCAATAGCCTCATTAAATACCAAAGTAGCACATGTGATAATTGTAGCAATTTTCACTGGTTTGATCAAATGGATGTGTTTTGATAAATGGATATCTTAATGGAAGAAAAGTTTACTGAGTATAGAGACATCGTGTATCATGTTTTCAGTATACTGATGATATACAGGAAAAGAAGAAGACATCTTAGTGAATAAATATTTAGTATATTCTACTTACGACTCCAAACACTTGTTATTCTGTCAGTGAAGAGTGAGAGAATTAAATCAGGTAATTGGCATCTATAATTGCAAAACTATTTCAGTAATCAAAACAATTAAATAACAAATACATGAAAATACATATGAGTAGGGATATAGATAACATATATAAACGAGAAGTTTATATAAGGTTTTGATGGATACCAAGTTGTTTGGTTGGTGCTTGTCTGACCAATTAGACCTGTTTTGACAATTCTTTCAGTGACGCCGAAGAGCACATTCCTTTCTACTTAACACAATACTTCTTATAACATAATAGTGATGAGGAAAGCGATGAGAGAAAAATAACAAAGAAAACAATCAAGATCCAGGCAATAGTAAACTTTATTAGAACCGGTTTATTGACTTGAGGCAATGTACAAACAATGAAGATAAGGCAGTAAAACCCTCTCTCTCTCTCTCTCTCTCTCTTCCTTCTTTAACAGACACACACACACACACACACACACACACACACACAAACACAAGTGCACATTGAACATACACACACATGCACATCACAACAAGCTGTATGCCAACTTTCCTAGATAAATTCAGTACCTTCAGAGTCAGTAGGGTGAGGGAGGAGTACTTACATAATCCACCTCCCACCCTCCTCAACGCTGATCAACTGACTGTCCTGAAGCAATGCCATCCTCTACCCATTTGCTGAAACAGTTCTTTGATATGATGTTTGAAAAGTTATGTATGCCTATCTCATTTCATTTCTCTTCTCTCTTTCTTTTTCTTCATTGGCAGTAGAGAAGAGGCAGGTAATGTTAGAGGAATGTTTAGTGTTACTCTGTCTCCATTTTAGTTTCTTCCTTGGATTTCTCTCCTCCCTCCTTCTTCTCTTCCTCCACTATCTCCAGTATCCTTGGTCCATACAGGAGGATGTAAGCACAATGCCAGTCTCCTGTAAAAGGAAAAAAAAGGAAAATTATAGTTATGGTTAAATTTCAGTGTGTGTGTGTGTGTGTGTGTGTGTACAGTACATATACATGTATGGGTGTACAATTAAGGAAAGGAGAAATGAGTTTGAATAAGTGAACAAAGTTTAATGTAATAGAAAAAGTTTACTTCCAACTAATCTTTCTCCTTTTATTTATTCATTTTTTTCTTAATCTAAACCCACCTAGCACCCCCAACCCCCCATCTCTACTCCATATGGAAAATAGAGATTGTGATCCTTAAAATTGAAATAATAGGTAATAGCATCTACTTTATATCACACTATAGGATAATGATCAGTAAATATCTATTCTACAGTGACATAACTACAAATTACCTCATCTTGCCTCCACTCCTTGTTCACTCATGTGTTGATCTGTGGTGAAAACTGCCTCTGTGTGCTCCAAATACTTCATTCCAGTGTTAAATGTGCATCCTATTTCCATTCTCTAACATAAAAATTACTCTGCAACTCCTAAAGAATTCCTGTAACTTCCAAAACTTGGTACTATTACCATAAACGTTAAAAATTGTCCGTGTCCACACTTATAGAATATCCGGGACATCACGTACTTCCAATAAAGAAATATCCAATTGATAAAATGTGCCGTCACACCTATGGGTTGACTGGTAGTAATAATAGTACTAAGGAAGTGTTCAGAACTACCCTTAGCTATACACATCACTCTAAATTTTCTATAGGCATCATAACGGCCTTTTACAATCAGGTAGACACAGCTCGGACCTTTCTGCACACTGTGATACAGACCCAAGGTGAGCGTACTATAATAGGGATGGAGCAAAGGGGACGGAAAGTCTCTCCTCTGAATTGTTTCTTCCTATGAGACAAGGTGTAGAGGGGGATATTAAATTTTCCTCCGATCCTAAAGATACCTTGTCTCGGCTACCTTCCTCTAATCAAGGGGATACAGGCCCGTTATATAGTGTATGTGTGTGTCGAGTGCTTCAGCAAAGAGACCATAAATGGTGTACGCCACATCCTAAGGGCTAAATAGGCAAAGGTACTACATAAATAAATAAATAAATATTCAGTATATAGAAAAATAGATTAGTATGCCATACATGCTTTTTACTGAGGCACAAGGCACACAAAATCCATTGAAATGCTGTGTGTATTCATATTAGTTCACCAGGAAGTATGAATGTGGGTTGACAGTAAGCATCAAATAACAAAAACATTTCACGAGTTCCTGGAGAAAAAATGATCACCACTGAAAAAAGATGAACAGAAAACACAGACAAGAATGTATGAATAGGAATCAAAACAGATAGTGGAGGAAAAGTATAACAATTACATCATCACCACCTCAAGGCATCACTACAGTAGTACTCACCTCCACCTGAAAGCTTAAGAATGTCTTCCTCCAACACTGGAGTGACATCATCATCGTCACACTTGAGCCACTCGTTACCCCGCCATCTCACCCACCCAACGTAGTGCCCAGAGGAGGAAGAGCGCCCTTGATGGGTCAGCACTGCCTGAAGCTGATAGAAGCCACTGTTGTTGCTGCCAAAGTCTGTGGGTGGAATGTAGCAGGAAGGTTTAGGAGGATATCTTTAGATGTTTGCAGTTGTCTACTCTTGTAAACAGCATGAGTAGTAACTTATTTTACCATTATAAAC
Organism: Cancer borealis; assembly: GCA_036785275.1. Lineage (NCBI taxonomy): Eukaryota > Metazoa > Arthropoda > Malacostraca > Decapoda > Cancridae > Cancer > Cancer borealis. Next base: position 21,728 of record JAXIVD010003198.1, read on the forward strand.
AAGATGTCCCTTCACATAAAGGAAAAGGGATCAATGATGAGCCCAGCAGCTGTAAGGGAGTAAGCTTATTGAGTATGTGTCAGGCTATACTAACCAAGCAATACTTACCATCCTCAAACCAGAAAGGCAAAGTTTTTGTTTTGGGCTTCTCTTCAGCTGACAGTGGCTTGCCTCTCTTCAGGGCTCTCTCCTCCTCAATTTTCCTCTCCTCCATATCCTGTGGAACGAAGAACATGCATGCTAAGTCAGTGATTATATTTCTCATTTTGTTGCTTCTTCACTTGATGCTAAAATAAAAAGCTTTGACTCAAATGCAAACCTTAATGTTGAGGCTTATTTTAGTTATATTGTTTGATTAAAGACAATAAACTAAATCTCAATTACATACAGTCTAACATAAACTACTCTGGCACTTGTTTCTAAGAACTTCTTCAAGTGATTGAGTGTCCACAATGGATGTAAGACAAAACGACACACATTGATATTCACAGCTTATCCAGTGCTGGGCTAAACTTGAAATTTTATTCATAAATCAAAATAATATAACCAATAATTTGAGTCAGTAAGGATGCATTTTATGAGGTCTTGGGGGGATTAACATTCATAAATCTAAATCCCACGTAATCCAAAACCTGAGACAGTAGAACATAAGAATTGATGAGACTGCAAGAGGCCAGTTCCTTGTCTCCCACCCTTGGAATAATCCAATATTTATTCATTGCACCTGTCATCCCTATCCATACTCTGATCCAACCGTTCTTTAAAGCTACCTATTGACTCACCACTTACTACGTGTCTCCTCAGCCTATTCCAATCGTTCACCACTCTATTAGTGAACCAATATCTACCTAAGTCTGTCCTGAATCTAAGTCTTTCTAGCTTGTACCCATTTCCACGTGTCCTATCCCGACTACTAATTTCTAAAACCTGATCAATGTTTCCCTTATTAATTCCTTTTACCCATTTGAAAACCTCAATCATATCCCCTCTATTTCCTGATCTAGAGACTGCAGTACCATCATTACTAAACCTTTAAGGCTCACATCACTTGTACTACACTTGCCTTATACTGATCTCTGATGGGTGACAGCTTCTTCTGTAGTTCTGGTGTGCAAAGGTCAAACACATCCAACACGAAGGGGAACTTGACGTCCTTCAGGATCTTGGCATTCACAGATTCCTTCTCCTTGTAGAAAAACCTGAAACAGAGTGAGAAAAGATAAAGTGGTTTCTTTAATGAAATGATGAAAGAGTTGTGTTTCCAGCTCATTGAATTGCTGATATGTATGTATATTAGAGCCATAGACAGTTTCCATATAAGTAATAAGAATGTATCCTTACGAATCCATCAGTGAACCTTTGTCTGTCACTTCACAAAACAACATCTAAGGTGGTTGTAAAGAGAGCCAAGTCCCCAATCATTCCCTTTGCAATCATTCACATTTGATTTACAGTCATACTTTAACGTACACGGGGTATACGTAACAGATATCCCCGAATGTACAAATCATTATAGTTAGTGGTGTTATAATTGGCACAAAAGCTGTAAAAAATATTAAAACCAGTGGGAAACACACTGATCGATTCTATGATGGTGCAAGAAAACACGTAACTACCCAAATTATTACTTTGAAAAATTCTCCGGACTACACGCAAATAATTAAATCCACAACAAAACAACAAACTTACATCTATTCTGTTAAGTTAAATCATGCATTATTCTTTTCTGACAATTCCAAAACTCTAATCCAACTAAATAATCCTTTATAATTCATTCACAAATCATATCATTGTCTACATGGTGGTATTTTATAAACTTTTACCACACTGTATAAATGGAATCATATAAAAAGAAATAGAAGATGCAGTCAAAGTAGAAGATGAGTTGTAGAAGTAGTATAAATAACAGCAGCAGTAACAGTAGTAGTAATAAAGTAACAGTAGCAGTGGTAGCCTCACCTGACCATCTCTACAGCTAAGTAGGCGGGTAACCTGGATATTTTGGACTTTTTTGTGTAGACAGCATCTCTATCCAACAAGGCGGACCTCTTTGTAATTTGTTCCTGTGTGGAGGCGAGGGAGGAAGAGAAAGAGAAAGAAAGAAAAACAAAAACAGTTAGCATCTTCACTGTACTGTACATTATGACATCCATCTCTCCTTTACTACTAGTCATTATAAGTGAATTCAATGATAAATTCTCAAATGCCAATAAACTATTCAATACATCCATTACCAACAACCACCACCACCACACACCTGCATCTTAGCCACCAAGCCTGTGTGCAGATATTTGACATCTTGACTGATGTGACAAAGCAGCTGTTGGAACTTGTCTGTGGTGTGAGTCGCCTTCTCTTCCTCACTCTCCACACACTTCCACTCACATGAATATTCCCCAGAGAAATACTGGTCAATGAGTGATGACCTGTTGGAGGGAACGTGTGAGGGGAGAGAAAAAGAAAAAAAGAGCGAGAGAGTGAGAGAGAGAGAGAGAGAGAGGTACTTTACTTACTTGGTTTACTTGGTTTTTGTTTAGAGGTCTATGCCTCACAGCCATGGTGGACCACCGCTGCACCACTGTGGTGCCCGACCACAGCAGTTCCTCCCAGTAAACAACTTAGCATCACAAGCCCGGGCGGGGACCCGATCTGATGACCAAGCGAATGCAAGGCCAGCGTGCTACCATTGTACTAGCCAGGAGGCCGTATATTTTTATTTATGGGAGATTTGTTTTCTCCCCCCTGAAAGCAGGTCACAAACCCCGTCTGAGATCAGGTACCTCATTACTGTTTGGTGAACAGGGACTACACACTTATAAGAGACTTGGTCCATATGTCTCCTACCCGGCGCGGGGATCGAGCCCGCGACCTCTCGCTTGTGAGACGAATGTCCTAACCACTAGACCACCGGGTATGCAAGGTATGCAAGGTTTAGATAATCATTAATGTTATCTTTGCTTTACGTATCTAGTTTTAAGCTCATCTCTACCTGTGAATCAATTATGCTTTGATGAATAAAATACAATGATAAATTTCAGATACAAAAAGAGTCTGTAAGAGTGGCTTTCCTCCTTCACTATCAAAGGATACTCACGCAAAGGATTTCACGGTCTTGGAAGCATCCTTGGCCGGCACCTCCTGCATGAGCAATCGCATCAGTTCCGTCCAACACTCTGAGGCGTCCTGCTGCATGTACATCCCCTGCTCCCCTTGTTCTGCAAACCTGACCACACACAACACCATCACACTCCCTTCCAATAACCATCCTTCGCCTCATCCTCCTCATCTTTTCCCCAACAGATATTATTAAACATATTTCCTTTGCATAACATAAATAATAAATATCAGATTTACCTCACCTGCTTCCCCAGTTTTTACATGAAAGCAGTAGCATAATGAACTTTACAAACCTTTAATACTTGACCTTATACCAGCAAGGCTTACCATCACTCACCTGGGAAAGGTAGATCGGAACAGGTTGACCAGCACGAGAGGAACAGCTGTCTTGCCGTTGTCCATGGTGCGGTAACAGTCCTGGATGGCAAGAGTCAGCAGAGAGCCTGAGTCCACCTCCAGCGTCAGCATGGAGGAAGGAGTGCCTGAAGACTCACCCTCAGCCCCAGGTCCTGTGGATAGGAAGGAAGGAAAGGTTATGGTAAGGGAAAATAACATGTAATACACTGTTTCCAGAGTTCAAGCACCCTGACCTTTTCCAAAACATTACAGTATCATCTTAAAAAGGATTTCAAGATGCTATCCTGAAGAACTACCAAGAAACCCTTATTTGATTGATACACAAGAATTATTTTGTATTTTGCAACAGGTATTCTGGAGGGTAGAAGATTGCAGAAAGGTCATGGCAAAAGAATTATTATTTTTTTTTTAGTCTGATACCATACACACATACTCCTCACTACCACACTATCCACTCCACACCCACCACCACACACTCACGCTTGGGTTTAAAGTCAATGATGGCGGAGTGCAGCTCTGGAACCGTCTTTAGGCATTGGATCACAGCATTCAAGTAGCAAGTGTTGCCCAGGTTCTTGATGCCCACCGGCAGCTCCAACTAAAAGTATTATGAAGAAAAATGTACATAAATGCTACTGGAAAATAATGGTGAGTGTATGAAAAAATAAATACGTATTAGTAAATTGAATAAATAAGACAAATGAAATATATATGAACGAATTACTAGATAAGCAAATGAAGACAATTAATTCACAATAAATTTCAAGTGCTACATTGATTGGTTAGGTTAGATTGATCATTATTATACTCCTCTCGGCCTCATTTTTGACCCGGGCAGCGCAGGGAACCTCAGCTAACATAACATATACAAGTCATACATTATCTCTACTACACATTAACATGTATCAAGTAGAAATTTTACTCATACACAAAAATAATAAGAGGATATTGATGATTACAGAGGGTGAGTTAGAGGAACTTACAGCACTGTTTCTCTCTGCCTCTGTCATGTCCTCTATAAAGTTGGGCTTCTCTGTGGGTTCTATGGGGACGTCCTCCTCCTTACTGCCCATCATGAGGACCATCACCCCCTGAGAGAAAGAAAAAGAGAGAGAGAGAGAGAATAAGGATGTTAGAGCATCAATTATCTAATTTCTTTGATTTCTTTATAGAGTCTGCGGTTTTGTTTTCCTATTTCTAAGTGTATTCATGACGTGTTTGGTAGTTATTTCAAAGTTTTGCAGTGTTTGATATACTGATATACATTTTTCTGTTTTTCTCTCATCATAGTATACTTAAATAACACACACACACACAACTTACATTCTTAACTTTAAGCCCATCCCAAGTATTATCCTTCAGAGTGGCGCCCTTCAGCATAATTTTTTGGCGGTGAGGCTGAACCCCTGTTAGAGCAAAGAGCTGAGCCTTGAACACCATCGGAGACTCCTCAGTGTTCAGCTCTATGTCAGGGTACATCTCCTTCCCCCACTTCACCTTAACTGTTCAGGTGAAAGAGAGAGAAATAGGTGAACACATGATGATTTACAGAATTTGTGAATAGATGGTGAATGAGAAAGCTTGACGAACTGAATTGGCATAAAACTTACATAGATCTATTTATTTATATACCTAGCAAATAACCGTTTTAAAGAGACAAGGTGTTTGGGTCCGTGGAGATATCAATCTCCATGAAGGAAAAAATTGTTCAAAGTGTTTAGAGATACGGCAGTCGTACCACGTTGTCATCAGCTATTCCTACGGCCTGTGCCTTATTATTTACCTGGTAAAGCATCTTTCAAGTTATGTTAAGTTGATTATGTTTTGTTAGGTACGGTTTGATTCGGTTATATAAGCTTTTTATATTTTATTACCCAAAAGTTAGGCACGGCGGCTGCCATACCTGTAAGCACTGCCAACATTGTTTCATCCTCAAAATTATCAAAAGCCAAATAACAAGAATTTACCCCAAATCCCTAATCTTCAAAGCTCTTCCCACCACCAGGTTTATTGAACTTAATTGGATACAAGAGAAATAACATAACCAGTTGTACAAGTAGTGTGTAACGTCTGGCAGTAAAATAAGATGAGTAAAGTAATATATGACATCTGAGTAAAGTTGATATTATTGTGAGATGACTGATCTTGCCTCATATCACCTTAACACACTGATCAAGGGTCGTACTGCAGCCACGTTAAGGTAAGTATGTATGACAGGTGGTAGTATTCTGCCCTGGGCACTGCATCACAAGTAACTCTTTATAAACCAAAACTTTCAATTACATATACTTCATTTCAACTCATCATCAACAATAACATGATAAAGCAGAACATTAATTATTACAAAACATTATGCTCCATGAAATAAAGACAGCATGAGAAGAATTGCATATCAATCTATATATTAAAATCACGGTATGAGGGTACGGATGAACCTCACATTATGCCCAACAATCACTACACAATCTCACTGGGTGGTATGGGATCAATTTAAATGTCACATAATACTGAAAATTGCCGCTAACACAAACCAATTATTCAAAACCAGCCAGGTGACAGGCACCCATCCATGGTTTACTTACCTTGATATGCCGCCATCAGACCTTGTTTGAAACTACCGTGGCACTAGGTTGGTAATGGTGCAGATCCCGAGCTGGGCAAGGAAGATCCGAGGGAGGTTAAGGCGGCAGTACCAGTGGGAAAATGATAATGATGTTGCACCTCTGCGTCTTCCTTCCGACACCTTCCTTCGACTTCACTGTTCTCATTTTGCTCAAGTCACTTCACATACCTAACAATAATCAAAACAAATAATGTGAGGCAATATACTAATTAAAAGATATTTAAAACAATTCAAATCTGAAAAATGATGTAACCGGTACAATAAATAACAAAAACAAGTTAGTGTCGCCGAAATTTACCGCTGCTTTAGGTCCCGTTGAAAGGAACCATCCAAGGGCAGAATAGAGTAGCAGGACCCGGACGGAGTGGAAAACATTGGGCGGTCTCCTTACACCCATGTCCCTGTCCACTCAGCAGTGAATGGGTACCGGATGTTAGCCAGGGATCGTGACCTGCCTTCTGGGGTGGTGACCTGGCATCTGCCTCGGTGTGGTATGCAAGGGTGCCGATACAAAGGCTATACCCACGATCCCATCAGTATGGACTATGGAGTAGCAGGAATGGCACTGAAAGCACCACTGAACTGAATTGAACTGAACCGCAGCAGTACACAATACCTGCGTCTCCCATGGTGAGGAAAGCCTGTGCAGAGAGTGAGCTCGGTGTCTCCTGTACTAAAGTGAGCTTTCCCTACAAAATGGCTATTAATAAGGGTTTGCAGAGCTGCACATCTGCCCATGGCAAATTTGGTAACAGACTTTAGTTATATAGTATTCAAGAATAATAACAAATAATTGATAACAATCAATTGATAATCGGTGTTAACACGAGTCAGCCCGGCCTGACCCTCGGCTACAGCCACTGGAGAGATATCAGTTTCGCGCGTCTGGCGTCTGCTGGTACTCACAGGCCTGACAGACCATAACACACAGGAGCATTTTTTTTTAATCTATCTCTGTCCGAAGACCTCGCAGTCAATGGAAGGTTGTGCTATGTTAGTATAACATAGATTAACCTATGTTAGTATAACATAGGTTAACCTATGTTAGTATAACATAGGTTAACTTCTCACCACCTTCGTTGTACCACCAACCAATTCCTGCAGCTACTGCGGCATCAATGAGAGAATTCCCCAATCTTTAGCCCCTGTTCCTCTTTTGGGCGAGCCCATACTGTGTCCCAACGGAATATCAGATTGGGATAGACCCTGTGACTGCGGATACAGGTGGGTGAACTCTTGAGAAGTCAGGTTCGGCTCCCCCTCTTTCTCTCTTACTATTTTTCTTCTTCTTTCGTCCTGGAGGAAAGAGCCTGGGGGATTTAGTTCCCCCATTCGCTCTGGAATCCCCTCTCTTAGCTGCGCCTAGCTCAGGAGCGTTGTTGTAGCGACAGGGGGATCAGAACACCCTGGTGGGAAGCGGGAAGGAAAGGTACTGATCGCTCTGCCACAACCTCCCCTGCGGGACCAGGAAAGGAAAGCCTTTTTTTTTGCATCTCTTCTATAGCTGCCCCTAAAATTGCAACACCTGCTACACTTAGTGCAGTGAGAGAGAGAGAGAGAGAGAGAGAGAGAGAGAGAGAGAGAGAGAGAGAGAGAGAGAGAGAGAGAGAGAGAGAGAGAGAGAGAGAGAGAGTCAATTATCACTATATTCATCTCAAATACATGGGTGGTGAGCTGGCAACACTCCACTCAGTCAGTCAGTGTAGAAACGGACTCGGACTGTGAAGGTCGGTCTCTGCAAGGTGTAAGAATTAATTGCGTGTTCAAAGAGGAGAACAAAGTTGTAGTAAGATATCTGTGCTCCATGATGGTTACACAGTTACTGCTTACTTGTGCTTGTTGCGGCTTCCACTATAGAGGCGTCCACCTGTCACACTCATGAACATAAGTATTTTAGTTTTGACATATATATATATATATATATATATATATATATATATATATATATATATATATATATATATATATATATATATATATACACATCTCACTTCCACTTCATATATAGACGGAATTTTTGGAAGATGAATATGCATTTACATGTCATCGTATTTAACAGAATAAATGATGGCAGAAGATTCTTTTACAAATATTAAGCAAATTGAGCAGGAGGAAAATGAAGAGAAAGAGATGATGGAAAAAGAGATAGATGAGGAGGATAAAAGGGCAGCGTCCAAACTGACTTGTCTTGAGGACATCGTAGAGATGGTTGGCTCGTGTGGCCGCTGGAATATGTGCCTCTTTCTACTCTGTTCTTCCAGTGAGTATGTTACGTGAGGGAAAACAAAGTAAACTGCCAAGCTCTCTTCAAAACATTACAGTGCTTGATAAGATAGGTGTAGCGAGGTTCTGAAAAGGAAAAAAAAAACAATTGCTTTACAAAACCACCTAACTGCTTGCTTCTTTTATCTACCTAGCTACACACACAGTAGATTCAAAGTTATCAAAGTAAAAGTAAAAGATCCTTAGTATATTAGTGCATTACAGTAAACAACTATAATTTATTTGTGCCTCCTCCTCCTCCTCCTCCTCTTCCTCCTCCTCCTCCTTTATTAATGGAGACAATCATTCGTGACAATATGGTGAAATTCCTTGAAGACAACGATATAATTAAACCCTCACAACATGGTTTCCGTAATAAACGTTCATGTCTAACTAACTTATTAGACTTCTTTTACAATGTTTTTGACACGTACGATGAAAGCAGAGCAGTAGATATCATATATCTGGATTTTCAAAAGGCCTTTGATAAAGTTCCCCATCAACGATTGCTTAACAAACTAAAGACTCATGGTATCTCTGGTAGCATCTACAATTGGCTTCAGGACTGGCTCTCTGAACGTAAACAGAGAGTAGTCTTAAACGGTGTCTCCTCTCAATGGTTAAACGTAAAAAGTGGCGTACCACAGGGTTCAGTACTTGGCCCTATTTTGTTTCTGATATATGTTAATGACATAGATGATGAGTTCTCATGCAAAATATCAAAATTCGCTGACGATACGAAAATTGCCAGTAAAGTAACTTCGACAAGTGACAGAGAAGTCTTACAATCAGACCTTGATCGACTAACGTCTTGGGCCAATAAATGGCAAATGAAATTTAACGTTGATAAATGTAAGGTACTACATATCGGAAGAAATAATGATCACGTTCAGTACCAAATGAATGGAAAACTACTTTCTGCAGTGAACAAGGAAAAAGATCTAGGAATCACAATATCAAGCGATTTAAAACCCAGTCAGCATTGCTCAGAGGTAGTTAAAACCGCTAACAGATTGGTCGGCTTTATTGGGCGTACTTTCGAAAATAAATCAGAAAAAGTCATATTAAAACTGCATAATTCACTAGTACGACCTCATCTTGAATATTGCGTACAGTTCTGGTCCCCATATTACAGAAAGGACATTGACAAACTGGAAAGAGTCCAGCGTAGAATAACGAAAATGATTCCAAGGCTGAAAAATAAACCTTATGAAGAAAGACTTAAAGAATTAAACTTATTCAGCCTCGAAAAACGAAGGATGAGAGGAGATTTAATTGAAATGTTCAAGATAATTAAAGGATTTGATAATATCAATGCAGAAGATTACATTACTTTTGATCGATCAAATATAACAAGAAGACGTCATACTTTTAAGATTACTGGTAAAAGATTCACATCAAACGAAGCCAAACATTTCTTTTTCAATCGGATCGTTAACGTTTGGAACTCCCTTCCCGCCAATGTCGTCGACAGTAAAACAATTAATACATTCAAAAATAGACTGGACAAATACTTAGAAGCCAATCCGCAACTAAAACATTATTCGTCAACATAGTAAACTTTGAGCAAGTTCCTTCTAATGTACAGTAATTACAAAATCTCGATTCGGAAGGACGTCGCTAGGGGCCTGACATCGCTTGCCAGGTAGTAGTGTTAGTGACAGTAGTAATAGGCTAGACTAATCTAATTCCACGCATTTATTTATTTATTTTTACTTATATTGCATGGTTGGCCTTCCTCTCCTGCCATTCGTGGCTGGTGGGAGAATCCCTCACCCTTACTATCCTGTATCCTTCATCCCAGATTAGATAGTGTAGTCTAGTTTATCACAAACAGCCTCGTAAGGGCCAGTAGGCCTGTTGCTGTTTGTTCTTCCTATGTGTTCCTATGTGTTCCTCTTCCTCCTCCTCCTCCTCCTCCTCAGTACATTCAGTTAAAAGTAAACTCGCGTAAAATAACAATCGGTCTCATTTATCGACCTCCAGCACAGTCACATTCAATCGACGATAAACTACGAACAACTTGCAGAAATTTGTTGTCAAAATTAATGTATAATATTCGGTGATCTAAATTTACCTGTCACCAAAACCACGCGCGGGATTGGGTTTCGAAGAACGTCTTGGGGCCGTCTTGGGCCCAATCTGTGGCCACCACAAAAACACTTTCTTGACTTGGTGCCGAAATATTATTATCTGGCTTGCAAACTTTCCTAAAAACTTTATTAAAAGTAAAACATAGCTACTGTACTTTTATTTGAAATTATTTGGCAACATATTAATTTCCTTTTTGTTATGGTTGCCGAAATTAATGTCCGCGCCGAAAATAATCCAACACAGTACATAACCAAAACTAAGCTGCATAATCTAAATGGGGTCTTACTAGTGTTAAATACAACCTCAAAATGACCTCAGAACTTCTATTTGTCACACCTACCAATAAATCCCAGTATCTTTCTATTTATCAATGTCTAACTATAATACACTGTTCCCTGGGACGCAAGTCACTGCTTACTTGAACTCCCAAAAGTCCCTCACTAAATGACCTTCCTAAGGTAGTGCCATTTAATGTGTAGTCTACAGACCTATTACCGGTAAAGATTCGTAAGATGACCTATTCGATATCTCCTTACCTTTAGTATGCACTGCAAATTCAACCTCAGAAACTTGTTAAGATCATATCAAACAGTTATGCCGCTGAATTACAAAAAATTACGATTTATTTTAAGTTACATTAGGTTTGGTTAGGTTAAGTTAGGTCTTGTTTGGTTCGGTTACGTTCGGTTTAGTTTGGTTTGGTTAGGTTAGTTTTGGTTAGGCTTATTGAACTGCAGCTCTGGGAAGGTTATGCTAACAAAGTTATTTTATTTGTAAAGTTTTTTACATCTTCACCAGAATGGCGTGTGGCTACGAAAGAAAATGGCTTGTGTTCATCTAAATGTTTTCTAATTGCCCTTGCTCTATGATAACTTCTAACATCTACATATTCATTATTAAACACTGTTGATTCAATATACTAAACTCGTATCTTGAACACCTAGAAACTGGCAAATTATAGATCAAAGTGCTTGAAGATACGTTGTCATCCACTATATTCATCCGCTATTAGTACGGCCTGTGCCTTATTATTTACCTGGTAAAGCATCTTTCATGTTAGGTTGATTATGTTATGTTAGGTACAGTTTAGTTCAGTTAGGCTCGGTTATATAAGCTTTTTTACCCAAAACTTAGGCACATGCCATATCTATAAGATAATCGAAGATAATCTTCGAAGCCGTGGACGACAAAAATGCAGCTCAAATGGGGATGTCCTCTCACTTCACACTCCGGCCACGATCTCTACGTAAATTTACTAGAAAGCTCTTTTCACCAACATGTCGAACAGAAAAATAATAGAAGATCTGATCTTGAGTGGACGTCGTAAACAAGCTCTCTGTTTATCACCCGCTACCGCCTCTAGTGCCCCCAGAAATCCTTGGAGTGACTTTCACTCCAAGACCTGAGTGTGGACAGCTTGCTGTAGTCTGTGTGAGACGACGATTGCCAGCCTGAGTGTCGTCACAGAGCAGTCACCTGCCCAGGTGGCGGCGACACCAACCGGGCCGCCCGCCATGGACGTCGAGTCTAGCTCGGCTTTCCCTCCTCTCTCTGCTTCGAACAAGCGGGTACTTTCACCAGAGAGGGCTGCCCCAGACAAAACACCTCGTACCTGCCAGCCTCCGGGCCAAGAGTACACCAAGGCGTCCTTTCTCCTCCGTGCCGTCTCCGGGGCACGGGTCTTCAACAACCCCAGTAAGGTTTCCCATGCCCTCCTCAGCTCTGCCCTCGGGAAGTATATCATAGAGGGGGAAACAAGATGTCTGGGCAATGGGTCTGCCCTCATTCTAGCTGTGTGGGAGCACCTACTTCCTAAGGTACCAGACCTACAGAGGGGCACTTTCCATCTGAGGGAATGGGAAGTTACCTGCCGCAGGGCCGAGAGGGACTGCGGCGATTACCAGTATGCTAGGGTGGGACCGCTGGCAGCCGAGGCAGACCTTGTTGAGGTCCGGGACCACTTCAGGATCCTCGATGGTGGTGAGGTAGTGGAACTCGTCTGGATCCCGGCCCACCATCCGCCGACGACTACCACCGGGAAGTGGTTAAGACTAAAGGTGAGGGGCACACTTCCCACTAGAGTGTCCATCTCCCAAATGGTGTTCTGGCCCATACCTTACCTTCTCCCTCTGCTCCGCTGTCCTGGATGCCAAAAAATCGGGCATTCCATTAACACCTGTAGGTCGTCAGTGCGGTGTTCCCGATGTAGTGGCCCCCATCCTTACAAGCAGAACAACACCACCACCTGCACTAGACCTTACCACTGCTTCCAGTGTGGGGGAGCACATGGTCCCCGGTCTGCATACTGCCCCTACAACCACCACGCCCAGCAAGTATATACAGACATGGTGCGTGATAAAAAGCCACTCTACGCCATCAACAAACAGCTGAAGGATATCACCACGCGAAAACCACAGACACCCCGCGAACCACAACACACTCCTCCTGCATCTCCTCCACAAGGATCACAACTGACCCCACCTGCACCAGCTCCATCTCTTCCTAACCAACCGGCAGTTGGGCCAGTACGACCAGGTGAGTCATACGCTTCCGTCACCACTGACAACAAGTTTTCCCTGCTCCAGGACCATCCGGACGAAGACGCCATCCTCCTGGCAGACAGTGATGTCACCCCTGTGCCTTGCAGTCCAAACCGTCCCCTGCGGTACCGTCACATGCCTCGCCATAGACAGCTAGGGTGTCAGCCACCCCCACCAACTCCGTCACCCTCGGTTCCTGAGGAAGGACCCACTCACTTCCATGTGGAGGCTGAAGTTCACCAGCCGTTTGTCCCACCGACTCGTCAAGGCCAGAGGACAGAGTGGTCCTCTAGTCAAGCCACCCCTCCACATCCGTCACCCACCATGCCCACAAGACATCCTGCCCCACCCTCCTGCCCTACCTACCCATTGCCTGGTCCTACCTCCTCCTCCCAAACTGAAGTAGTTCTTTCCCGAGTTTTCTCCCTTATATGGAAAGGCTACCATCTTTACCAAAAGGGCACTTCGATGCCTGACATCCTCGCCACTCTCTGGCCTATTCTCTCCATGCTTTTTACTTCTCTTTTCCCTTAATGGCCCTTACCTTCCTCTTCTGGAACGCCAGGTCACTCCCCAGGAAGACTGCAGAGCTTCATACATACCTACGAGACACGCTCCCCTCGGTGGTCGGGTTATGCGAGACTTGGTTGTCACCTCAAGTATCGCTCAGGTTCCCTGGCTATACCATATACAGGAAGGACCGTCATCAGGGACGTGGTGGGGGTATCATCCTGGCTTTTCGTGATGAGCTGCACCACTCCATGCTCCCCCTTCCTCAGTGGCCTGCCGGACACCTGGAGGTTGTTGCTGCCAGGGTCGGTCTACGACGGGACTGGCTAACCGTGGCAGTATTTTATAACCCCGGTGGGGCTGCCACTTACCAGGAATATAACCACTACTTCTCCTCTCTTCCCTCTCCTGTACTCGTCATGGGGGACTTTAATGCCCACCACCATTGCTGGGAGCCAGACCTGTCTCCTGACCATCATACCACCTCGGGCACTACTCTATTCAAAATAGTGATGGACTCTCCACACCTGTCCTTGCTGAGCCCACCAGGTCTTGCCACCAGGTTTCATCCCCACACTGGTGCTTCCTCTGTCCTGGACCTCTTCATTGGAGACCCAGTATTTTGCGGTTCCACCTTCTCCACTGGGCCATACATGGGGAGTGACCACCTCCCTGTACTAGCGTCTATCCCTCATGCCCCTTCTCCGTCTCACCCTGGTTGCCTTTCTCGATGGAAGTTGCTGCCGTCTGGGTGGCCCAAATACAGGGAGGCCCTTCAACCCTCTCCCGATGTTTCCACCCTCCCGTTAGGGGAAGCTGTGACCTCACTTCAACACACCCTGGAGGTAGCTGGTGCGACTACTTTCCATCAAGTCACCCGTTCCACGCCCCGCCGCCCAGGTAAACCTTGGTGGAGTGATGAGTGCACCCAGGTCGTTCAAGCCCGCAGGAGGGCTTGGTCCAGGTGGAGGAGAACACCAACAGTAGAGGCTGGCAGGGAATACCGTCACCTTGATGCAGTCTGTGCGAGAACCATCCTCAAGGCTCAGAGGAGTGCATGGGACTCCCACTGCTCCTCCCTTTCCTTCTCTTCCTCCACCAAGAGAACCTGAAACTTCCTGCACTCCATGGAGGGGAAGAAGACACGACAACCTTTACCCCTGACAGATGGAGCCCAGGCCCCACTAGATGACCCTCAAAAAGCGGAACTCCTGACACACCACTACCATCAGAAAATTGGCATCCCTCCGACCCTCCGCCCCCCACCAGACCTCCACCACGTCATCTCCACATCCACTGCTTCTCCAGGTCCTCCAGAGCTGGAACGCCCTTTCACCCCAAAGGAATTAGAAGAGGCCCTTACCACTCTCAACACCGGTAAAGCCTCGGGACTCGACAACATCCCTTACGAGTTCCTGACCCATCTCACCCCTCCCCTACTGGACAGCCTCCTGCATATCTACAACACCAGCTGGATAACGGGGACCTACCCTACTTGTTGGAAAGCCTCGGTTCTCATCCCCATTCGCAAGCCAGGCAAGGATCCAACACTGCCATCAGCTTACAGACCCATCGCACTCCTTTCCTGCATCGGGAAGCTGATGGAGCGTCTGGTGACCACAAGGCTTTCATGGTGGCTCGAAGAGAAACACCTGCTTGGGGAGGAGCAATGCGGTTTTCGATCCCGCAGAAGTACCCTGGATGTCCTGAGTCAAATGGATTTCCACATCAGCGATACCTACCGCCAGCGTCAGGTCATGCTCTCCCTATTCATCGACCTAGAAGGGGCCTTTGACTCGGCATCACACGAGGGGATTTTTTACAAGCTGGCCACCATGGGTATTACCGGTACCACCCTCGCCTGGATCCAGAATTACCTCTCTAACCGTTCATATCAAGTGGCAGTGGGCGCCTCCTTGTCACCATCGCATCCCATCCGTAGAGGCGTTCCACAAGGCTCCATCATCAGCCCTCTTCTATTTAATGTCCTCCTATCTGACCTCCGCGTCCCCCACCACTCACACCTTCAAATCTACGCCGATGACATCACCATCGTCACCCGAGCACCGACACTGGCCATGGCCCAGACTCGCCTGCAAGAAGCTGCAACTGTTTTCGAGAATTGGGTGACCACTTGGGGTCTTACGGTTAGTGCCCCCAAAAGCACACTCATGTGCTTCACCCTCAAGTCCCTCCCATCCTCGCCTACCATGACACTGTGCGGACAGGTTGTTCCTTACTCTAGGACGCACACCTTCCTGGGTCTGCGGTTGGATGGTCCTCGCCTCTCCTGGGCCAGACACGTGGACTATCTCCGCACAGCCTGTAATAAACGCCTGGACGTCATGAAGAGGATTGCCGGAGTCCGCTGGGGTGCCAACCGTGACTTCCTCCTTCGATACTACCTTGCAACCATCAGGCCCAAGATCATGTACGGCAGCAGTATCTATGGTTTTGCGGCACACTCTGTCCTCGCTAAACTGGATCCCATCCAGACTGCTGCACTTCGGATCTCAATGGGGGCCATGAGATCCTCTCCTGTTGTCTCCCTGCATGCTGAGTGTGGCATCCCACCCCTGTCCACCCACAGAAGAGCAGTTTTGTGCCAGCACTATTACCACTTCCTAAGCCTGCCCCAGTCTCATCCCCTCGCTGCCCTCTATTCCAACTCTGGTGTGGACCAGCATGCACCTGTCTGGTTCCCAGGTGCACGGCAGCCCCTGTTGGTCAGAGCTCTACAAGCCTTTAACACCCTTGGCTTACCACCTCCACCCCCACAACCCATCAGCCCACACTCCCCCATCCCACCTTGGCTGGACCTCTCCCCCATGTTCATCCTCCACCTTCCTGGTCTGCCCAGCCGGCACTCCACAACCATTTTGGCCCAGACTCTCTTCCACCAGATGGACAAGACTTTATTCCAGCACCACACCAGACTTTACACAGATGGCTCCCATTCTCCGTCTCCTCCTTCCACCGCTGCAGCCGTATACGATCCCGCTCTCTCCATCTGTAGGACGTGGAGGCTTCCATCTCAGACCGACGTCCTGACGGCGGAGCTCTATGCCCTCCACCAGGCCATAAAACACCTCCACACCAGTCACCCCAAGGGCAAGGCAGTGCTTTACACGGACTCCCTCTCCTCACTCCACCTCCTCCTTTCCCACCACCCATCATCATCCACGGTTCTCGTACACACCATCCAGAGGATCCTCATCCACCTTACCACCGAGGGCTGGGAGATTACCTTTCAGTGGATTCCCTCGCATACGGGTATCCGAGGTAACGAGGTCGCCGACGCTGCCGCCAAGATGGCCTTATCGGAGGTAAACATTACCCCCCCTCCCCCTGCCACTCTCCACCGCCAAACGTCTTTTGCCACGGGTCTGTCACTCCACCTGGGACTCTACATTCAGTAATGCCCTCCGCATCACCTCAATGGGTCAATATCGCAGTGATTCTTCCCCACAGCCGTGGGTGAGACAGCGGTCCCGCGTCTTAGACGTAGCACTCACCCGCCTCCGCCTAGGCCACATCAGACTTAACGCGCACCTACACCGCCTCCGCCTGTCGCCTGACCCTAACTGCCCCTGGTGCAGGTCTGTCCCGGACACCATTGACCACCTCCTGCTGCAGTGCCCGCGCTTCCACTCCCAACGCGTTTTACTGCGCTCACAACTCATCGCACTAAGAATTCCCACCTTTGACCTGCCCACCCTACTTGCTGCGGCGGGTGTCCACCCCACAAAACAACACACTGTTCCCCGCCTAACCTGCGCCTTCCTGAAGAAGACGGGCCAACTGTCCCGCCTGTGAGTGTCTCATAGGACATCGCCAGGGCTCATAGGGCCCCTCAAGGGGAATCCTCGCAGCCCTAAACAACAACAACAACAACAACAACATGTCGAACACCCAACTCGAGGAAATAATATTTTAGACATTATTCTTGCAACCGAACAAAGCCTTGTCAACAACGTTACTGTGGGATGCGAGTTTAGTTCGAGTGACCACAGGGTGATTACATATAATATTGAAATAGAAAAACCTAAAATTAAAGAAAATAAAGAAAAAGTACCAGATTATAGAAGGGTAGACTTTAATAAATTTAGAAGGTCTCTAGCAAGCTGCGATTGGAATCATTTATTGAATCATGACGATATAAACACTGCGTGGCAAGTATTCACGAACAAACTAAAACAAACCGTTGAATCCTCTATTCCACTACGTAATAGACGTAAAATTCAATACAACAAACCTAAATGGTGGAACAGCGAAATTAGAAACAGCCTTTTAGCCAAAAAGCATGCGTATCAAAAATATAAAACAACGAAGGATATAAACGACAAGCTTGAACACGATAGAATACGACGTATCACCAAGAGACTGATAAAGCAAAGTAAACAAAATGTCGAACTCCATGTAGCAAACTCGTGCAAATCGAATCCTAAGGAATTTTATAGATATGTTAGAAAAAAGAAAGTACTCACCTATTGGTCCTTTATCGACAGCCAATGGAGAACACACCGAAGATGAATTCGTTATGGCTATCGTATTAAATGAATATTTTGCGTCAGTTTTCACCGATGAAAATAATTCATCGAACCTTCCCACTCCCTGAATGTATAATAATAATACCTACCTAAATACATGTGTATTCCATGAAAACGATATACTAAGTGCGATCAATAACCTGAAAACTAACAAGACATCCGGTCCAGACCAGATCTCACCGAGAATATTAAAGGAGGCCAAAAACGAACTCGTTAAACCACTTTGCATTATATTCAATAAATCAATATCAACTGGCAGAGTCCCTCGTGACTGGAAATTGGCAAACATCACTCCGATCTTTAAAAAAGGTTATAAATCTCATCCCGGTAATTATCGTCCAATTAGTTCATCAGTATTAAGCAAGTTGATGGAATCGATCCTTAGAGACAAAATTGTATGGGTTCCGGACAAAAGTTCGTATAGAAAAAGTTCGTATGGCAATAATTCGTAGGACAAAGTTCGTTTGCCTAAAGTACGTCAGGAGAAAGTACGTAGGGTATAAAGTTCGTCATGTCAAAAGTTCGTAATGGAAAAAATTCGTAATGAAAAAAAAATCATAAGGTTAAATGTTCGTCGTGCCAATGTTCGTTAGAAAAATGTTCGTACGCGTTAGGATCGGTTAGGTTAGGTTAGGTCGTTATGAATATTTTACATAGGTACATACGTACCATACGAACATCTGCATACAAACTTAAGCGTACGAACTTTTTGGTACGTACTTTTTTCAAACGAATTTTATCCCTTACGAACATTTGCTTACGAACAATTGCGTACGAACTTTATGCATACGAACTATTTCCATACGTACTTTGGTCCTAGAATCAAATTGTATATTACTTGGAAAAGAACAACATTATCAAAGACTCACAACACGGTTTCAGAAATAAGAGATCATGCCTCACAAATTTACTCAATTTCTTCAATGAGGTAAACAGTTTGTATGATAACACGAAAGCAGTTGATTTAATCTACTTAGACTTCCAAATAGCGTTCGATAAAGTGCCTCACAAACGTCTTTTAATTAAAGTAAAAGCCCATGGTATTACGGAAAATCTTAGTAAGTGGATAGAAGACTGGTTATCAGAACGTAAACAGCTAGTCGTAATTAACGGAAAAACGTCAGAATGGGTAAACGTAAACAGCGGCGTTCTTCAGGGGTCTGTACTAGGACCAATACTTTTTATAATTTACATTAATGATATCGACGAAGGTATCACTTGTAAAATTTCGAAATTCGCCGACGACACAAAAATCGCTAATAAGGTAAACTCAGAAACTCAGCGTAAACTAATCCAAAGCGATTTGAACACTTTAGTCGACTGGTCCAAAATATGGCAAATGAACTTTAATTTAGAAAAAATGTCACGTATTCCACGTTGGAAATAGTAACCCCCAAATAAATTATATGATGGATATCGTTCAACTAAAAAACCTAGTTAAAGAAAAAGATTTTGGTGTAATAGTCTCAACTGACCTTAAACCTGAACTTCACTGCGCTGAGGTAGTAAAAACTGCTAATAAATTAGTCAGCTTTATTGGAAGAGCTTTCTAATTCAAATCAGAAAAAATCATACTAACCCTGTATAACTCACTTGTACGGCCCAACCTGGAGTACTGCGTACAGTTCTGGTCACCTTACTACCGTAAGGACATTAATAAATTAGACAATTCAACATAGAATAACCAAAATTATTCCCTAGATTGCGCAATAAACCATACGACGAACGTCTTAAAGAGCTCAATTTATTTCCTCTCACTAAACGCAGACTAAGAGGAGACCTAACAGTATTCAAAATGTTCAAAGGATTCACAAATTTAAAGCCGGATGACTACTTTACTATCGACCGTTCAAGCAACACCCGCAACAATGGCTTCAAAATACTTGGCAAACGCTTTATAACTAACGAAGCCAAGTACTTTTTCTTCAATCGAGTCGTAAATATATGGAATGGACTGCCCTCAAGCGTCGTCAACTCGAGCACAATAGAAACTTTTTAAAATCGTCTCGACAAATATCTTGAAAGTAATCCTCGGCTGGCAATGTTTATTACAGAATAATTATAGACATTTTCAAATCGTAATTAAGGGATTCATGGTGTAGGGTGACTCAGACTGGTGGGAAGCTGCAGCTGTTGGCTGTCAGGGTACGGAGAGATCCCTTGATCCGAGATAGAGGCGTTTAAATATAATGTCAAGACCACTTGCCAAAATGCAATGACTAGGCAAATTCTGAGCAACACATCGCAAACACTTTCAAGATACGAATTTCTGCACTTGCCAGTGTTTTGCCTCTGGTCATGTAACGAATCACAGCTCACTAACTTCATAACTTCATCTATGTAGACACTGAACGGGATAATATTTCGATTAAATAAGAGGAAAGTAAGACGTTCAAGACCATAACAGTTGTAGAAATACATAAGATTTATAATATATATGTTGTTTTTTATATAAAAATTAACCAAAAACAAGGATAAAGCTTGAAATATATTAGGAAAGTGTTGAAAATATCTACTGTAGATATAGATTTGATATGAAATCACGATTGTTGTGCCAGCAATATTGATAGTCTATTATAGTACAGCACAGTATAGTATCTTTTTTTTTCTCTCTCTCTCTCTCTCTCTCTCTCTCTCTCTCTCTCTCTCTCTCTCTCTCTCTCTCTCTCTCTCTCTCTCTCTCTCTCTCTCTCTCTCTCTCTCTCTCTCTCTCTCTCTCTTCTCTCTCTTCTCTCTCTCTCTCTCTCTCTCTCTCTCTCTCTCTCTCTCTCTCTCTCTCTCTCTCTCTCTCTCTCTCTCTCTCTCTCTCTCTCTCTCTCTCTCTCTCTCTCTCTCTCTCTCTCTCTCTCTCTCTCTCTCTCTCTCTCTCTCTCTCTCTCTCTCTCTCTCTCTCTCTCTCTCTCTCTCTCTCTCTCTCTCTCTCTCTCTCTCTCTCTCTCTCTCTCTCTCTCTCTCTCTCTCTCTCTCTCTCTCTCTCTCTCTCTCTCTCTCTCTCTCTCTCTCTCTCCACGCTTTCCTCGAAAATTCCATGTAGTTTTTCTATACTACATGGTATCTCTTATTTTCCTGCCAGCTTCGGCTGGAGGGATGGGTGGGAGGGGAGGAGCCTTCCACTGTACTATCCTTTCTCTAATTCAAGTAGTTAGTGTAGCGTAGTTATAACAAACAGCCTTCGCAGGGACCCTAGGGTCTGTTGCTGTTTGTGTTCCCTTGTATTCCCTTGTATTCCTCCTCCTCCTCCTCCTCCGTCAGCTACCACGTTCAATGCCATTGTCAGCATGTCCTACCAGTTCCTCGGCGCCACCCCAGACCACTGGTGTCGCGTGGAGTCCCTCAAGGAAGCCAACTGGACAGACCAACAAATCCTGAACCTGGCTATTCCCTTTAAGTAAGTCTTCATGGACTTCTTTGGTATCCCACGTAGTGTTTTCATGGAAAGAGAGAGATACAACCTCGAGCACAAGAGTATCTTTTTCAATATTTGTTCCGTGATATACTGTATTAGCTCACTGACAATGTTGTCATACTTCAGTTTATTTCAAATACAAGTGTATTTTGGAGAAGATTGTTGCCGATTTGTGGCTTCAGCCAGAAAATGGAATACAACACATGCATGAGCGGCTAGCCACAATCAGGCAATGCTAACTGAATGTAAACGAAGTTGTTGTAGTTTGTTAAATATTATTGTAAAATGTGCTTGTGTGATTGAGCCTTTACTTAAAAAGTACAACAAGATGTAGTCTTGCAGTGTACTGTTCTTGAGTTGTAGAGTAAATTTGCCTATACTGTGAAGAGTGACTCAGAATGCTGCAAAAATCGCTAGTAATTGAAACTGGCTCTCTGATGTTATACTGGCTGGACAAAGCTGATCAACCAATGGTAAGAAATTGAATAACTGTTAAATGATGCGTAATAACAAAACATAACAATGTGCATTATGAGCATCACTATTTCATGACATATACATGCGTATGAAAAGCAAGCACACTGGTATACCAGCAAGATAATAAAGTCATCAAAAATGGAAAGTTTTGTAAGAAGTTCAAATAAGATTACATTTCAATGTCTATTTTTTCAAGTTATGGTTTTTATGTGTCCATTTTTATTAGGTTCCTGTACATGTCTTAGTAAAAGAAAAAATGAGTTGGCAGAAGAGGTGGCTAAAGCCGTTACTTACCTTGCACGCTATGTCCTCTCCCTTTTTAAGGAACTTTTTCCATCAATCAGAACGGCCACCCAAGGTGATCGATATCACCGATAATACACTGTACCCATGGCCGGGGATGAAGATCCTGGGGACTTGTGAGATCTATTTGTGTTCCGTTGTTTAGAGCAGTGGTTCTTAACCTTGCTGGAGGTACTGAACCCCACAAGTTCCATACATGCATTCATCGAACCCTTCGTAGTTGGAAAAATAAAATGTGCTTTTTTTTTCTTCAAATTCAAAACATATGTATATAACTATATACTGTATTAGTGCACAAACTGTATCATGCATCATTTGAACACAAAATCAATGTGTTCAAAGAACAAAACATGAATTTCACACAAAAACATAATGAATATTTACTGCAAATCAATGTGACTTTTGCTGTTGCCTCTCAGAGACAATTTCAGAAATGCGCGGCTTCACCTTGGTAAGTGCCACTCTCATATCATTTTCGCAACAAAGTCTGTTCCTTTTCTTCGTTTTTATGTCTACCATCCTCGAAAAGGACTGCTCGCAAAGATATGTTGTAACAAACGGTATGAGTATCTCGAGAGCTTTCTTAGCAATAAGAGGGTACGCTACGATTTGGTGACACCAAAACGTTGAGAGCGTTGTTGTTCTGAAAAGTTGCTGTTGAACCTGGCTCTGCTGCAGTTCAATGATTTCGTCCAGGTATTCATCATTGACATCTGCTGTCGCAACACTAAACGTGAACGGCTGTCTCACCCATGCTGGATATGACTCTCCGTCGAGAGACTTTGCGAGCTCATCTAAGTGCATGACAATTGCTTGCTTCAGTTCCCCGGGTACAGAAATGTCTCCGATACCGGACACGTCTTCGATCTTACTTACACAGTCATCCAGCAGGGGAAAGTTTGCAAAGTTATCATTCTCTGTTCGTCGTTTCCATAACGGTAGCTTTTTTTGAAAAGCCCTCAGATTTTCTTCCGCTTCGATGATGTTGACTCCACCGCCCTGCATCTGTTGATTGAGGTGATTGAGAGCATCGAAGATATCGGCCATGTACGCCAAAATGAGAATGAACTCAGAATTTTCGAAGTAATCTGCATGACAATGTTGGTGTTCTCGCAAAAACAGGGCTAATTCCACACGCATGGCAAAAACACGATTCAGCACCTTTCCCCGGGATAACCAGCGAACGTTTGAATGGTACAGAAGTATTTCGAATTCAGAGCCCATTTCATTACACAGCTCTTTGAAGATGCGGTATTTCAGAGCACTATTTCGCACATAGTTCACACATTCCACTACAATTTTTAATACTTCTGCGAGTTTTGGAGGCAAGGTTTTTGTTGCCAATGCATGCCTGTGCAGAACACAGTGTGTAACAATGATGTGTGGTGCATCGGCTTTTACCAGCGCACTGAAACCAGATTTTTGTCCCAGCATGACTGGAGCTCCGTCCGAACAAACTGCAGAAACCATATCCCACGAAAGATCGTTGTCTCTGAAGAAGTCATCCACAAGTTTCTTCACGTCGGCTGCCTTAGTTGTTGTTGTGAGAGGCCTACAAAATAAAAAGTCTTCTTTTATCATGTCGTCTTTCACATAGCGCACAAACACAGCAAGCTGGCTTAGACTGGAGACATCGGTGGTCTCGTCGAGTTGGAGGCTGAATTTTGCTGGGCTTGAAATCAGATCTGCAACTACTTGAGCTAAGATGTCATGGCTCATGTCATCTATTCTGCTGCTGATGGTGTCATTTGAAAGAGGAATTTGGGACAACTTATTTTCAGCAGCTTTTCCCAGCTCTTCAACGCAGTTGGTTTTACGAGTGTTTCACCAATGGTGTGTGGTTTGCCCTGCTTTGCAATCAGGTACGCAAATTCATATGATGCTGTTAAGACCGGTTTGTCGATGGGTACAAAGCCGAAAACAGGCAGAGTAGCCTTTTCATCGAATCTGGCTCTCTTCACCTTGAATTCAGCAAGCGTTGTGTTCTTGTATTTCCCATCTCCATGCAGCTTTAGGAAGTGTTCCCTTAGTTTTGCCGGTGCCAGATTAGAATTGCTCAACTTGGCATTGCAAATCATGCATTGAGGACGCTGACTCCCATACGCTGACTCCCATCACGTTCCGTTATACACGTGAATCCATACTGTACGTATTCGTCCGACCACTTCCTTTTTTTGCTCGACATAGTTAGTATCAAGGGATTGAACTATTAAAAGGGAAATCACAAATGACGTACGATCAAGACAGTCACAAGTCGACTACTGAGTGGACCGAGTTTCCTGCAGCACAGATATCAAGGCCAAGCGATGTGGCGTGATCAGCTGCAGCCAATGATGGCCAAGCAGAGCGTGACGTCACGAATCATACGAGCGGGGTGAACCAAACCGCCGAACACCTGAAACTGACTCACCGAACCCCTGGGGTTCGATCGAACCCAGGTTAAGAACCACTGGTTTAGAGGAAGGAAAATAATAGCTTTTATCTCCTTGATAATTGAAGAGAAGTATCTCTCCCCAAGCACATTAGACAATTTATTTTATGGAGAAAACTGACCTTCAATCAATTAATCTTGTGTGTGTGTGTGTGTGTGTGTGTGTGTGTGTGTGTGTGTGTATGTGTGTGTGTGTGTGTGTGTGTGTGTGTGTGTGTGTGTGTGTGTGTGTGTGTGTGTGTGTGTGTGTGTGTGTGTGTGTGTGTGTGTGTGTGTAATTGTGTATATTTGAGTGTGTGTGTGTGTGTGTGTGTGTGTGTGTGTGTGTGTGTGTGTGTGTGTGTGTGCTTGTTTTTATGTTTTTGTGTATTATTACTCATCATTAATCTCATCGATCTACAAACTCACCAGCAACAAGACGGGACAGCATGAAAGATGCCACATGTACGACTACAACTACACGAAGGCGGCGCAGCTGGGGTACGACGTCGCCGTAATCCACCCAGAAGACCTCACCGACAGAGACATTCCCCAGGTCGTCTCCTGCAACGTGCGTGACTTTAACCTGACGCAGTACGAGTCATCCGTAGTAACTGAGGTGAGAGTAAGCAAGGAAGATCGTCTGAGCCTTCTGCACGAGTAGAATTTATGGAGATATGGGAGGCTACTTGCTAAAGCAGACTTCTACATTTTTATATGGGTTCCAACAATGTATGTGATGAACTCAAGAATGGATGTAAATCCAGTTAACCCGCGCACTACAACTTGAAACAGCTTGTTTCCATGCATTTCTCTCCCCAATGTGTATATGTATGAGTCACTCAAACTACTCGTGGGTGCATGACAGTGCCTCTCAGGACGAGATTATAGACCTACAGGTGACAGAAGATGGAGGATCAGACCATCTGCCACAAATAACCCATTACAATATAGTTACGGTGAAACGAACAATAATGTAATAAAACTACTCACACACACGCACACGCACACGCACACACACACACACACACACACACACACACACACACACACACACACACACACACACACACACACACACACACACACACACACACACACACACACACACACACACACACACACACTCACTCACTCACACACACACACGCACACACACACACACACACACACACACACACACACACACACACACACACACACACACACACACACACACACACACACACACACACACACATACACACACACACACACACACACACACACACACACACACACACCTGAGTCAAGAAGTTGCATACTATCTTTCGTCCTCCCAAGATCAGCTTAAATCTTACTGTTGAAACTACTGACTATTTTTTTTCTTTATTCTAGTCTTGGGTGACTTTTTAGATACCCAAGAATTTGTGTGTATAATTTTGGGGAGATATTAAGGTATTACTTGAAATCCTCTTTTTTTGTATATATTATCTACCTAGTATTTGATGTTGTGAATGTGATGCTTCATTCAGTACTAATAAGCTTCATTCATATGGTAGGTAGACATACAGACTAATTTGTAAGTTACCCTCAATTCCTTTTTTTTCTTTTCCTTTTTGGATCATCCGTTTTTGGGCGTGTGTATCTGTGTGTACGTTGGCGCAGTGGGACCTGGTGTGTGAGCGGCGTGTGCTGTACGCCACTACACAAGCCGTAAATCAGCTTGGCACACTTATTAGCGCCATGTTATCATCGTTCTTCACAGACAAGTGAGGATAATGTACATTCCTACAAAGCGGAAAGGTTGCGAGTTGGATCCTGGCTCATGACAGCTTTTTGGTGGGAAAAGTAGCGCTCACTTCTTAAACCCGTATGGTCTTAGATATTTAGCTAGGTGATTCTTGAATTAAATGTTACCTCATATAAATTAAAGTGTGCGTGCGTGTGTGTGTGTGGGTGTGTGTGTGCACGCACGTGTTATCAATTACACTGAATAACAGATTTTGGCTACACACACACACACCTGAACACATTCCAAGACTAAATCATTTCACACCTGTGCCTGTGTCAGCTTTGCTATTCCTCATCAACTCCCTCAACCCTCATCATTATCATTTTGCCCCGTTCATGTCCCCTGCTGGTATGCTAGTCAAGGAGGTGAAGCTAGAATTCTACCACTGCCACCAAAATCTTAACGTGCTGTTCAGACAAAAGTAATATTTTAAGGCATATTCTTATATCACCTGATATATGATTAACTACCTCCTTAAAGTCAAGTGTTTTGAATGGTCTTCGGAAGTTTTCTCTCCCTTGCCTGATGGTTATCCTGTACAAGTGCTTTGTTTGTCCTTGTTTGGTTAATTTGTCATCCGAACTTGCTATAAACAATTACATCTCTCTGGCTCTATGGTGCTCTCGTCCCTCTTCATTC
>JAXIVD010003199.1:0-12500 GCA_036785275.1 Cancer borealis
TTACCTCCTATGAAGAAAATGAATACAAGGTGCACGAAACAACAATGAAAAGGAAGCAACGATTAATATGTATTGTGTTGTTATACATGGTGTTGTTCCTCTTCCCTCATTCATTTTGATGGATTAATGAATAAATGATCTAACACGTGAATAATTAATGACAGGGTTTAGGAAAAAGAAGACCAGCACAGTCACTTTATAGGGTTGGACACAGCGTCACTTACTGGGTTATACTGGTGGTCGTACATAAACAGAACTGGGGAAGTGTGTGTGTGTGTGTGTGTGTGTGTGTGTGTGTGTGTGTGTGTGTGTGTGTGTGTGTGTGTGTGTGTGTGTGTGTGTGTGTGTGTGTGTGTGTGTGTGTGTGTGTGTGTGTGTGTGTGTGTGTGTGTGTGTGTGTGTGTGTGTGTGTGTGTGTGTGTGTGTGTGTGTGTGTGTGTGTGTGTGTGTGTGTGTGTGTGTGTGTGTGTGTGTGTGTGTGTGTGTGTGTGTGTGTGTGTGTGTGTGTGTGTGTGTGTGTGTGTGTGTGTGTGTGTGTGTGTGTGTGTGTGTGTGTGTGTGTGTGTGTGTGTGTGTGTGTGTGTGTGTGTGTGTGTGTGTGTGTGTGTGTGTGTGTGTGTGTGTGTGTGTGTGTGTGTGTGTGTGTGTGTGTGTGTGTGTGTGTGTGTGTGTGTGTGTGTGTGTGTGTGTGTGTGTGTGTGTGTGTGTGTGTGTGTGTGTGTGTGTGTGTGTGTGTGTGTGTGTGTGTGTGTGTGTGTGTGTGTGTGTGTGTGTGTGTGTGTGTGTGTGTGTGTGTGTGTGTGTGTGTGTGTGTGTGTGTGTGTGTGTGTGTGTGTGTGTGTGTGTGTGTGTGTGTGTGTGTGTGTGTGTGTGTGTGTGTGTGTGTGTGTGTGTGTGTGTGTGTGTGTGTGTGTGTGTGTGTGTGTGTGTGTGTGTGTGTGTGTGTGTGTGTGTGTGTGGTGTGTGTGTGTGTGTGTGTGTGTGTGTGTGTGTGTGTGTGTGTGTGTGTGTGTGTGTGTGTGTGTGTGTGTGTGTGTGTGTGTGTGTGTGTGTGTGTGTGTGTGTGTGTGTGTGTGTGTGTGTGTGTGTGTGTGTGTGTGTGTGTGTGTGTGTGTGTGTGTGTGTGTGTGTGTGTGTGTGTGTGTGTGTGTGTGTGTGTGTGTGTGTGTGTGTGTGTGTGTGTGTGTGTGTGTGTGTGTGTGTGTGTGTGTGTGTGTGTGTGTGTGTGTGTGTGTGTGTGTGTGTGTGTGTGTGTGTGTGTGTGTGTGTGTGTGTGTGTGTGTGTGTGTGTGTGTGTGTGTGTGTGTGTGTGTGTGTGTGTGTGTGTGTGTGTGTGTGTGTGTGTGTGTGTGTGTGTGTGTGTGTGTGTGTGTGTGTGTGTGTGTGTGTGTGTGTGTGTGTGTGTGTGTGTGTGTGTGTGTGTGTGTGTGTGTGTGTGTGTGTGTGTGTGTGTGTGTGTGTGTGTGTGTGTGTGTGTGTGTGTGTGTGTGTGTGTGTGTGTGTGTGTGTGTGTGTGTGTGTGTGTGTGTGTGTGTGTGTGTGTGTGTGTGTGTGTGTGTGTGTGTGTGTGTGTGTGTGTGTGTGTGTGTGTGTGTGTGTGTGTGTGTGTGTGTGTGTGTGTGGTGTGTGTGTGTGTGTGTGTGTGTGTGTGTGTGTGTGTGTGTGTGTGTGTGTGTGTGTGTGTGTGTGTGTGTGTGTGTGTGTGTGTGTGTGTGTGTGTGTGTGTGTGTGTGTGTGTGTGTGTGTGTGTGTGTGTGTGTGTGTGTGTGTGTGTGTGTGTGTGTGTGTGTGTGTGTGTGTGTGTGTGTGTGTGTGTGTGTGTGTGTGTGTGTGTGTGTGTGTGTGTGTGTGTGTGTGTGTGTGTGTGTGTGTGTGTGTGTGTGTGTGTGTGTGTGTGTGTGTGTGTGTGTGTGTGTGTGTGTGTGTGTGTGTGTGTGTGTGTGTGTGTGTGTGTGTGTGTGTGTGTGTGTGTGTGTGTGTGTGTGTGTGTGTGTGTGTGTGTGTGTGTGTCCCCAAGTTATAGTACATCAGGCGGCTTTGATGTGGATGTGTTCAGTAAATTCACCTCAGATACTGCCCAGGCTATACATTATTCATACTGTGTAAATGCTTTCTGATGTGCGGGTGTTGTGTGTTTTGCATCGTGGCAATGGTGTCTGTTATGCGTGTATCAACCTTTCTAGCATGTAATGAGGGGAGATTACAAGTACCTTAACTATTAGGTTACGTATGTACTATCCAAGTATATATCATACAGAGGTGCTGGTAATACTGCTGAGGTAAGAAATGGTTCAGCTTCCTTAGGCACCAATAAAGTGATACTGTTTCACCAACGGCTGGCAATTTCTCGGATTTCTCGTCCTAGGCGTCTTTTCAGTGATCAGGCGGAAATAGTACTAATGGAGATTTTTTTTTTCACCCATTATTATTATTATTATGATTATTATTATTATTATTATTGTTATTATTATTATTATTATTATCATTTTTATTATTACTGTTACTATTATTATTATTTGTTGTATACATTCACAAATATGACGCTTCCATTTATCTTACCAAGAACCCTTTGAAGATTTGACGCGCGTCCACACACACTGTTTGAAAACCTCTCCTCTATCTGACGTGTATTTGACAGCAGGTGTGTTGCTTTGTGTGCCAGAGGGTTTTCATGAGTGTTACCTGTTATGTGAAGAAGGCACCCTTTTGAAGTTATTTGATGTTCCGTTGACAGCATATTGCTCCATGCATGGCCAAAGCAGTGTCAATAGAGGCGTCTGAACAGCAAACAACACAATGTTACCTTGCGTGGATCAATGTTGTAAAAGGTATCCAGCTTTGTTATTGATTTATTTATTTTTATTTATTCTTTTTTTTTATGCAGGCACTTTTTATTATGAGCAAATATAACACTGAAAAGGTAGCATACTTTGAATTACAATGTGTGTGTGTATGTGTGTGTGTGTGTGTGTGTGTGTGTGTGTGTGTGTGTGTGTGTGTGTGTGTGTGTGTGTGTGTGTGTGTGTGTGTGTGTGTGTGTGTATGTGTGTGTGCAGCTTGGTAAGGACCCTTGGCAGCACATGGTTATAGGAGGTCTTTTTGGTGGGTTGGGTGCACATTGATTTCAAAAACACCACGATCAGAGAAGCAAAGTATTCATCGTCTTGTACAGTACATTATTCCCTTCATTCCAGACGACAGCTATCAGTTCTTTTCCATTCTGCACATTGGGATTATCATATTTTTTTTCCTATACAAGGTTTACCGCACAATACGCAGGCTATACAAGACGGCTTAGACGCAGAGTGTTAAGCTGAGGTAGGTGACAGGTGTAAAGCCATCCACATCACCAACGGCTTTGTAACTGGCATGATGTAATGAAGAAAAATGTGGTCGAAGGAAAGAGTAAGTCACCACACAAACAGCTTATCACTACTTAACTGTAATTACTCATATCTTCCTTCCTCTTATTTACGTTCATGTGGTGAGTATTACAAGTGGTGGCAGCGGTGGGATGCATGCTTCCTCATTGGGATTCGGATTGAATGTGAGAAATGCGATGATTTCCTCTGAGGATCAAAAGCCGGTTGATGTTACCCTCTCCATCTTTACATCTATACCCAAATCAAAACAAATTTATCACAAAGGAAAATTATTACATTACCAGTAGTGTTGCAGACGTATAGGAAGGGATTCAAACCTTAACTTTTCTAATGATAAACGCAAAACCTTAATCCATTCTCCCTCTACCTCTTCATCCCACCCCTTCTCTATTACAGTTATTACCACCTAACATAACATTTTTCCTTCTCACTTTTATTAAAAGTTAACCAACTCAACTTCGGATTTCTGTTCGTTGATTCCTTAATTATAGTTTGAGATCGCTTGATACGTGATTCTACTGCAGAAAGAAAACGACCCTCAGGCAAGGACTCTACCATGCTAGAAACCAATGGCAGAAAAAAAAATGTGTCATTTCAGAAGAAGAAAACACACGAAAGGCCAGTAATGAGTTAATAACTGGTTTTGGTGAATGGTAAATGATAATGATGTAGATGAGTGGTGATGGAAGTGATGAAGGGAGATGGATGACGGTGACAAGTGAGGGGTGGTGAAGGGGAGTGTGATGGTGATGCAATGAGTGACGGGTAGTGATGGGATGATCTTTGTGACGATAAGTGGCAAAATTAGTGATGCTGATGGTGAATGATGATAAGGATTGATAGGAGATGATGGTGATATGGGTGATGATGGATGGTAATAGGATATGGAATCAAAGGCTATAGGGGTGAAAGGGGGTGACACTTGGTGGTGAGGGGTAGTGGGGTATAGGGATGATGGGTAGTGGTAGGTAGTGAAAGATGGTTGAAAAGGTGTGATGGGTGGTGGTGATGAAAACAATAACGAAAATGTAGACTCAAGAGATTATGCTGAACAATAGAATCTCTTACATTCAATTTAGTGAAGTGGCTCTCGAGAATGCTCAAACACACACACACACACACACACACACACACACACACACACACACACACACACACACACACACACACACACACACACACACACACATTGCAATTATAAGATCGATACTTTTTTGCTATGTATGTATGTACGTAGACTTATCAGTGTACACGCATAATTTAGTACACATGTGTAGGAAGAACGTGATGGGGTGTACATGTCCGGTGGGGTGGAGGGGGAGGTGTCGTAATGGTGGGGAGGAAGGTGGATGGATAAGCCCCAGTCACGGGGACGTTTGGTGATAACGTATCTGTGACATCGCCAAACTCTACTCCCTGCACGTGAACACCACGCCATCTCTCTCTCTCTCTCCCTCTCTCTCTCTCTCTCTCTCTCTCTCTCTCTCTCTCTCTCTCTCTCTCTCTCTCTCTCTCCACACACACAACAGGAAATAACGAGATAACAAGAAAACTGGAGATTTTATGGGTGGGAGAATACTTCAGTAAATCAGAAAATATCCAAATTTGTAAAGTGTTGTGGTGCAGGTAATTAAATAATTTGGTGAGACTAACGAAACTATTTTAGGATGCGAATAATAAAATAAAGTGAAAAATCAAAAGACCCGTGTTAATGAGGCTAAGAGAATTATTTGACCTCAGTCTAACAGATGGTGTTTATTTGCAACCAACAAAACGATTTTCAGTGAGGAAGCGAGAACGATATTTTGTAAGGTCAAATAAGGCGATGACGGCATGAGTCAACAGACGTCTAAAGTATAATTGATAAGGAGCCACCAGCTTGAGGCAAGTGTGGAGGAGGTGGTGATAAGAGTTTAGCACAAGTGGCAGAAGCACGACAATTTGACAAAACTCACCAAGGGGTTAGAAATCACTTCTACCTCTGAGAACTATTCCCAAGGTTACTCTAAATTAAGTGTTGAATTTGACACAAGTAAAGCAATTTTAACTCTTCACAATGGAAAAAAATGTAATGGAACACGTAGGTAGACTGGAAACCTCACTACAATAATAGAAAGAAAAAAAAAAACACAGAAACAAGATAATGACAACAAAATTACTAACAAGAGCAGCAGTGTACCTGGACATCCAAATCAGCAAACACCCACGCATCGTAAAGCGAGGTCAGGTATGTATATAATGTATGTATGTACTGTACACATACATAAAGGGGAAAATACAGCTACATGGAAGAACGGATAAACGAGTGTACATGAATATCAAATGCAGCACAGGGGATGGCACGCTAATAATAGTATACGGACACACTTGACATACGTACAAAGTAATGGGTGATATAACATGTAAGAACTGGTAATAGAAGAAAGGGAACAAACGAGGGATTGGCAGACATAATAAAAGAATGAACAGCAGAGATAAATAAAAGGGCAGGAGGGAAAGGATTTAATAGTATTTAACGAAACCTGGACGACTTGAATGATACAATTATTTTCCCTATCTTCCCTCACTTTCCTCCTCCCCATCACTATACGATCCCTTCCCCTTCCCTCTGCTTCCCCTCCATAGCTGCCACAAAACACCTACCTATTTTTTTTCCATAACTGTCCCCTCCAAACCAGTACTTAAAACCCCTTTGCTACTTTCCCTTCACCCCGCCTCATCCCTTTCATCTTTCCCACTTCTTGCTCCATCACGCCTCCTTACCCCCTCTCCCTCTCCTCCTCGCCACGTGATACTTCCAATATCGATGAGGTGAATGAACGACCCAGGGGCGAAGTGAATCAAGGAGGATGGGGAGGAGATAGTGATTGTCATTATCATCATCAGTATTATTATTACTACTATCATTATTATCATTACTATTATCATCATTATTATTATTATTATTATTATTATTATTATTATTATTAGTAGTAGTAGTAGTAGTAGTAGTAGTAGTAGTAGTAGTAGTAGTAGTAGTGATAGTAGTAGTAGTAGTAGTAGTAGTAGTAGTAGTAGTAGTAGTAGTAGTAGTAGTAGTAGTAGTAGTAGTAGTAATAGTAGTAGTAGTAGTGGTGTTGGTAGTAGTAGTACTAGTAGTAGCTTTAAGTGTTAGTAACAGGAGGAGGAGGAGGAGGAGGAGTGAAGTAAGGTGTATGAACGAATAATTGAATACATAGAAAATTTACAAGGATTCTAGAATGAAAAAAAGTGGTTATTTATATTTTATTGCAAAAACAAGAGAATTATACGCGCGCACATGCATCCACACACGCACGCACACACACACACAAAGAGAGAGAGAGAGAGAGAGAGAGAGAGAGAGAGAGAGAGAGAGAGAGAGAGAGAGAGAGAGAGAGAGAGAGAGAGAGAGAGAGAGAGAGAGAGAGAGAGAGAGAGAGAGAGAGAGAGAGAGAGAGAGAGAGAGAGAGAGAGAGAGAGAGAGAGAGAGAGAGAGAGAGAGAGAGGGAGGGAGGGAGGGAGGGAGGGAGGGAGGGAGGGAGGGAGGGAGGGAGGGAGGGAGGGAGGGAGGGAGGGAGGGGGGGGGGGAGAGAGAGGGAGAGAGAGAGAGAGAGAGAGAGAGAGAGGGAGAGGGAGAGAGAGAGAGAGAGAGAGAGAGAGAGAGAGAGAGAGAGAGAGAGAGAGAGAGAGAGAGAGAGAGAGAGAGAGAGAGAGAGAGAGTGTGGGGGAGCAGGAACACACAAACAGCCAGGCAAACAAAAATTGATATTGACAGATATTGGACACACACACACACACACACACACACACACACACACACACACACACACACACACACACACAACACACACACACACACACAGTATTGTATTGAAATATAAACAAGGGCAGCGACAGAGGGCGCCGCGCCACCAATATTGCTTCAGGAGCCAACTCTATACTTGGGATGAACATCGTACTGCGCAAGGGTTGGGGAGGTGACAGCCTGCCTACCACATCGCTGCTTCCTGGTTTGATGAGACCGCGAAAAGGGGAAGCGAATGCTATAACAATATGAAAAATAAGATCGTGGTAAGAATATCAAAATGTCGGGTTCAGGATGTAGACCGAAACCTTTACCTCTCTATCTGTCTTTTAATTCAGCTGTTGCTCTCGACTTATTTCTGACGCTCTTCTGAAAAATTGAATGAATGAATAAATACGTGACAGCATTGAACACAGGCTTTAAACAAAAAAGTGAATTATTTAAGTTTTGATTTTTTACCCTCAAGACATTAATTAGGACCCAAAGACGCCGTCTCCCCCATTCCTTCCCCTTAGAAGTTCCATTGACTAGTCTCGGGGTTAACTAACATGGCGATGAACATTATACTCCTGGCAACATCTTTGTTCACGGAGATAGTCAGTAAGGTGAAGAGGCTGTTCTTACCCTCAGTCGTCGTCTTAGGGATCATTTCGGAATCGAGCACAAATTTGTGATTACATTCTGCAGTCTCAAGCACTCGGTTGGATCCTAACTAAGAAAGAGTGAATATTCTTTTTGTATTGGACGTTAATGAGTTTGTAATGGAGCAAATTGAAAGTTGTCTTTTTTTCGTTATCCTACCATCCTGGGCGGCGGTGGAGGCGCCATTACATGCTGTGCCACGCCCAGCCACACGTGTGGGACTTTCCAAGAGTATCTGACAAAGGGATGACACACAGTCGAGGGAGTGCTGAGCAGAGGTGAGGCAAAGGAGGTTCACCGTCAACGTGGTGATACACATCGGCGAGGCTTGGCAAGCGGTACAGTGGCCGCGAGCCTTTGTACTCCGGAAGGACGAACACTTGATCAACAAATAAATCAGTAATAGCTAAATGTATAAATTACAAAGCCATAGGGCTTGGCCAGCGAACAAAATTCTAGTGAGGTGACGAGCAGCCCCAAGGAAGGTGGCGCCGAGAGGCCCCAGACACCTAGGGTAATCCGGCCCCGAAGTGACGACACCAAACAGGGCTACGGTTTCTTATCAAAGATTGTGCACGCAATGATATGCTTAATCTAAGGGGACTAGGTTTGGACGCCGTTGTGATATGAACGTGTTTGTTGCTCACTTGCATCGACTTATGCTTTATGACAAAAAATCTCAAGCTGGTACTAGAGCCACAGCTCGCTGTAGAGGCAGCGGGCGAAGAGAAGGGGAGTTGTTGAGAGGACTGGGGATGGAAGGTGCTGCGGCCGCCTACGCGTCCTTCTTGGTAGTGTCGTCGTCCTCGCCCGAGGCCTCGGAGGTGGATCGCACATCAGAAATCTCCTTGAACAGCAGCATGCGCACCACGATCCTGAGGATGAGGTAGGTCCACATGATGTGAATCAGTAGTAGGACCAGCATCAGGCCGTTGAATATATAATACACAGGGTACCACATTTGCAGGATCACGTGGGCGCGGAAAAGCGTGACTCGCATAATCCAAAATGGGTAGAGGCCGACTCGTGTACACATCCACAATACTAAGAATATTATGAAGAACGCGTCCATGCCTCGCTGACTCCCGCACAGCTTGAAAATTTTAGCCAGCAACATGGGGATGTCACCGCACTCGTGTACCACCAACACCAATGTTCCGATGCGTACGAAGTTCACCACCCACGAGAAGGAGATGAGCAAGATGGTGAGTAGATGGTGCACGAAGAGCTGTGTGGAGTCCTTTCTACGGTGCTGGAAGAAGTGGGTGATAGTCATGCTCCAGTAATATCCCAGGGACACGATGTAATAGATCCACACCCAATCATCCAAGCTGTGCTCCGGGAATCCGATGAAGCAGTGATTGATATTCCACAGCCACTCCTTGTCCCACAGCACCACCAGGCCCAGTATCGAGTACGAGATGTAGTACGAGGTCTCCCATGCCAGGTTGCAAAACTTTGTAAGGGGAGAAGTCTTGCAGACGCATGCCCGCTGGCGCAACCACCGCTCCACCTGTCGCTCGTTCCATCCTAAAGTGTTGGCGGCCTCCGTAAGCGCCTCCGGGGAAGGGCGCGTGCGGTACCTCTTGAAAACAGCCTCCAGGGCATCATGCGGTGTTGGGGAGCGAGGCCGGACATCCTTGATCCCTAGTAAGCGTGCAAGGGGCGCGAACACTAAGGGGTTGAGTACAAAGTAGCGGAGGGCGATGAAAATGACAGCAAGGGCGAAGGGATACGTCCAGACATCCATGAAGTTTGGGAAGTTGAAGTGTGTGGAATGGATGAGGTAGTGCCATGTGTAGCCGGGGGGCAGCCATACATCCTCGTTCCAGAACCACGCCATCAGCCCAGACATCCTACAGAAAAGCGGCACCCGGGTTACCACAGCCCCAGCCCCCAGATCCCTCTCATCCACTCCCTTTCACTTACACTTCAAACACTTATCACACTTGACATTCCACCACTCAGCTATCTCTCACCACTCAGCTATCTCTCTCTCTCTCTCTCTCTCTCTCTCTCTCTCTCTCTCTCTCTCTCTCTCTCTCTCTCTCTCTCTCTCTCTCTCTCTCTCAAAAATTACATCCAATTAGTTATTTCTCTTCTTTTCTCATGCTTCCTCATTTTCTCCTCTTACTCCATTTCCTCATCTCTCTCCTCTTGTGCTTCATCATTTCTTCCTCTCACTTCTCTTCCTCTTCTTTCCCTCTCATGCTTCCTCATTTTCTCTTATTCATCTCCTTCCACAACACACTTCAAAACTACTATTAGAAAGAAGCTGAAAAAATAATGCAAAGGAAAAGCGAAGGGAAAAAAAAAAAAATTTAAATCTTGTAAAAGAAAGAATTTTACAAAATAAACCGGAAGAATGACAATATTATTGAATGAGGAAATTAAGAGAAAAAAAGAAAAAGAAAAATTTACACATTTGACAAAAGTAGAAACAGAACCACAACGTAAATGCTACATCAACGTCGGAAACACACACACACACACACACACACACACACACACACACACACACACACACACACACACACACACACACACACACACACATATATACAAACATACACGCCTGTAGCACCAACACCAAAAATAATAAATAAACAAATAAAACAATGAAACGCTGTGAAATAATAAAGCGTAAGATGCATAGAAGATACATCAGCGGTGGGCCCGGACGCAGGAAAAAGAGAAATGGAAATGGGCAAGCCAAGAAAAATATCAATCAAAAACAGGCGTTCAAGCACAAGACGATACAAAGAGAAGTGGAAATGCAGTCACTTGTAAAAAGGTGCAGCGTCAGCGAGTGTGGTAATTGTGGCGGACAGAAAATTTCGCACAGAATGTTGGAATGCATGTATGTATGTATGATGTGCATGTATGAAGTAACCCGATCATTAATATTATATCTCGAATGATGATGATAATGATGATGATGATGATGATGGTGATGATGGTAATGATCATGATAATCATGATGATAATGATGATGATGTTGATGATGATAATAGTAATAATGATAATGAATAAATCAATAAGTAAATGAATCAATCAATAAATAAATAATTAACATAGAAAGGAAAGTGATTTTCTTAAGTTGAGTGCTGATCGATGAAATGCAGATGATCATGAAAACATCAATAAAAAGTAAATAAATAAATTATATAAATAGATAAATAAATAAATAAATAAATAATAAATTAATTAATTCATAAATTCCCTGATCCATACATCTTCTTTCACATGATTTTTATACCGACAAAACTACTGACAATTGTGTTACCTGTCAAAAAAATATTCCACCTGATGCTGCAAATACGTTAGTGAGAATTTTATTTATATTATCGTATCGAGTGTTCCATCCCTGGCGGCGGGAACTGTGCCAAAGGGCAGTGTGGCACGGAACACACTCACTCACGCTTCCACCGAGCACTGGATTCCAGCGTGTGGTGAACTGGTGGTGTCTCTGCTTATTCGCGTCCACATGTTACCCAAGCAACCAAGCGGCGCGCGCAGAGAGATGGCAAGGAAGGGAGGGAAGGGATGACAGACAGGAAGTATGTACTCGTAGCCCGATTCTTCTTGACACATCCGCAGCAAAACCTTCCCTCCCTCAGTGGTGCTGCATCAAGGGTGAGTAATGAACCGCGTTGTTATTGAGGTTTAAACGGTTAGCAAAGAGACCCACGGTGACAAAGACCAATTAAAAAAATTGATATAATTAAAATAATAGATTTTAATAATACATTTATAAAAATGTATACTTGTACGTACAAGAGTTCGTTCTAACGTCTATTTGTAAGTCATGTTAAACCGTTACATTGGTCCAGCAGGTATTGCCATCAGAAATTTACGTTCCATTTCGCTTATTCATATTCTAGAAAAATTATGGCGTTCAAAAATTACAATACAGCCAGTGTGATCCACGTGTACCGTTAACACCGCCACACACTCACTCCACTAACATCACTTGACCACATGACAAATTTATGTATAGATATAAAGAAAAAAAGCTTATCGCGAAACCATACAGGAAAAAATAATTTGAAATATTAGGTAGTATGTATGTATGTATGAAATCTTCCTTTCGACGTAATCTGGTTGAGAATTTACAGTGAAAACGAGGTCGTGCGATGCTATCTTATCTCGCTATCATATCAGTACGCCCTACGGACACACCCTCCTCCCTCCTCCCCCGATGAAGGATGAGGGTAGTAGTGGTGGTGGTGGTGCGAGGTTGAACGTGAGCAAGTTGTACTATCCACCATACAAAAAAGTGGATGAAATGCAAAGAGAAACGAGATAATATGGCAGGTGTATGAAGATGTGCTTTTTTCTCCAGACGATCAGTATATATATATATATATATATATATATATATATATATATATATATATATATATATATATATATATATATATATATATATATATATATATATGTATGTATGTTTCTAACCACCATTATTAATAAATGTTAACACTAAACATCACAGATTACATCACTTATTATAGGGCCTCGTTGGACTGGTTCATGTATATAGAGATTATTAAAAGTTCAAATTCAAGATGATAAAGTTAATGGAGGACGTACAGAAGTATAAACAATAGTTGTAAGTGTGCAGCTGCCTTCTACACCACTTAAGGGTATGTAATGCATGTTAGGCA
>JAXIVD010003199.1:17500-48783 GCA_036785275.1 Cancer borealis
GACACAGAAATGCAATATCTAGTTGGTCAAATTAAATGGAGGATGTGTGTTCGTTAGAGGAATGATACTAAGTTGTCATAAGAGTAATGTGATTTTGTTAGAACATCTTTAAGGTTGGGGTGGCGGGAGAAGGTCAGGTGAGGAAAAGTTGCCATTCGAGTAATAAAACCGCAAAATAATAAACTTAAGCTTGGTAGCTATGGACCATACAGATCTGCTAGCATCTGCTAGGGTTAACAATAGTGATATCTCCCTCACCAAGAAACTGCCATGTGCCACGATCGAACTTGCAACCTATAGGGCACGAGCCAATCACTGTACCCCAGCCACCTAGCCCTCAGCATTCAAGTAGTAGTGTGGTAAGTACAGATCAAATGGATGTCGTGAATGAAGAAGAACTTAACAGTTCAAACAAATTACTTTGGGGAAATGTAACACGAGA
This sequence comes from Cancer borealis, assembly GCA_036785275.1. NCBI lineage: Eukaryota > Metazoa > Arthropoda > Malacostraca > Decapoda > Cancridae > Cancer > Cancer borealis. The sequence continues at coordinate 17,943 of JAXIVD010003199.1, forward strand.
TGAGTGTGGTTAAAAAAGAGGATTTAGTAATTCCCCCCGAACTAGGTAACATATAGTTCTGCTACGATTAACGAGAAAGCTACCTCTCTAACCAAGTTAAGCTGCCGTGAGCCAAGATCGAACTCACAACCTTTAGGTCACAAGTCGAGCACTGTACCACAAAGCCACCCGGCCCCCAAAGTATGTCCTATCCAGAGATGTGTTTAGTACTACCGGTACGTTCTTTGACGAAATAGCTAAGTCAAATGTGTGTACCTTATAGTTGTGTGAAGCTTTCAGACCCTCCATTATATTTAGCACAAGCCACTGCTGGACTGGTACATATATTTCAAGCCAAATTATTTAATTTTTTGTACCAGTCATGATGTTGTAGTTTTGCAATTCACATCCTATGAATGGAAGTGATAAAGACTGTATACTCAATATATATGTATGGTGTGGTGGTGAAAAGCTGTAAATATTATTTTGTCAGTATACTTTATTCAACATGTCTCCCAATAATTCACACTTGTATGCCATAAGGTTACAATAAATGCAGGAGGAGTACCATCTACAGCTCGTGCAGTTGTTTGCCACATATTAAGGGAAAAAAATCTTGCTGCAGAACTGGGTCAACTGCCCTTTAAAGGCTAATAAGCAAGTTATGAAAAGAATAAAATAAAAAAAATTATATCAAATGGATTAGTTTAATTTAATTTAAAAGGTATTGGGTCATGAAAGAAATATTTTTTTCTAAATCATGTGCACATACTGTAATTAATTTATATAAAAATTACATACTAAGTTTTCAGACATTCATCAAAATGAGGTTTCAACTAACAAAACTATTAAATGCAAAACAAGTGTTGAGAACGTACAATGTAACTGTAGGCATTAACATATCAAGTACAGTGCTCCCTCCAATTTTGCATGAAATTGGTCGAAATTGCAGACCGCAAAATTTGAATTGGAATCATTAACCTTATGGTGATTTTAGTCATAGTTTTGCCCTTGTTTGTACACAAATACATGTAATTATACATCCTACAATAAAGAAAAATACTGAAAAAACATAAACATTATCATTATCCATAAGAAAATCAGTTTAAATGACCATTTTACTTTACCTGGGCTTGCAGAGATGGAGATTGGTCTTGGTCGCAAAATTGGAATATTGCAAAATTGAAACCTGCAAAATTGGAGGGAGCACTGTACAAGTCTGGCCCTCAAAGATGCAACGTTTTGCATGTACCAAATATTTATATTCCATACACCATAATAAATTGTCACTGGTAAAACGAAGTTATCTACATTATAACAATACAATATGTATACAGAAATAAATAAATAATCAAATAAAACACAAATTTCAAATTATACTGCCTTGTGACATGGCAATCTGTGCATCATTCAGATAAACTTCCTCAGGCTACAGAATGAACATGTTTAGCCACGTTGCTTGGTCAATATGAGCTACCACAAAGGTAAAAATTCAGATTAATTTGTTTGATTTCTTTGGCAAACATGCAGGAATAGTGACAAGCCACTGTTTGACCTGTGCTTCTGACCATTCCCATAGTGATTCACTACATCTTCAAACTAACATTATCAATTCATATACAAAATATCTGAGATTCTATAAGAAAGTTGTACATAAAAAAATGAGTAGCTACTTCAACGCACACACGTATTACAACATTTTCAATAAGTACATTGAGAATATTGAACTATCACTTGGTTGTCAAAACTCCTAATCAGATCCATCAGTTTTGTGGAACCTATGCTTACGAATTAAAATTAATCTGAGATGCATTACGCCTTTATATCATTTCAATTTACTGACTCGAGAAGATGCTTACTATACCATTAACTCCGAGTGTACATGTTACACTCCGTATGTGTAATTGCTTATTACACAAAATGGGCAATCAAACTGCCCACTACGTGAAATGGGCAGAGTTATTATTTGCAGATCATGAATTGAGCAATTTATGTTTGCCAGTTCCTGAATTAGTCAAGGTTTTCCAACTTGATTTACACTCCACATCAGTAACGTCAAAGACACAAAGATGACATGTTTGTATGCAGCGGTGGAAGTTACAGACATGAACGCAGAGTCTGAATATGAGTCGTTGTCAGGAAATTATGATGTGCATTATGCAGTCATTGCACAGCAAAAGGATCATATTCAGACAGCATCTCAGAAAAAAATGCTACAGCAGAGTACAAAATCATTGCTAGTTGTGGCTATACGTCAAAATTTACCAATTCCTCTCTTGCAGTTTGACCGCAATAAGGATACCATTCGAACATTATTGAAGTTGTTCTAGCTAAGGACAATGGTAGCTTCAAAGTCAAAATAATCAATGGCAAATTGTAAAGGAATCAATTTGAATCAGTTAAGTATAGAGGTCTCTAATGCTCAGAAGTTCCTTCTAACAAATTAAGAGATCATCAAACATTAGTGTTAGTGGTGGGCAAGAATATCACAGATGCCAATGCAACAAAACCTGCTGCACCAAACGGTGCAACTACTGCATGATACTATGTTGCAAGTGTCTGTCACAGCCACAGATCATGCAAAAATGTTGACTATATGTTTCAAATGAGTAAAGTTTTCCCATAATGTGATTATTTCATTTGTAATAATACAATGATTCCTATTTGTATATACTTTTTGTTTGCTTTATCCGAGTCTTTGTAAAGACTAGATATATGAAATATATTGTTGAAATAAAAACAAAAAAGCTGAAAACCAATTCATAAAAAGGGCAGGGATTGCCCAGTTCAGGAACTGGTCAAAATAAAATGTTCAATTCATGAACAGAGCAAATGCCTTCACATTTCATGAATGAGGCAGTTCGATTGTCTACTTCATGAAATGAGAAAATAACTGCTTGTCTAACAAAAGGAGCGGCTTGATTAACCATTTCGTGAATTGAGCAATTACACAAACGGAGTGTAATATATATGTACACACAACAAAGCTAACAGGAAATACTTCAGAGACGACAACAACAAAACTTAAACAAAGCATGGATGAAAAAACAGTACACAGAAAAACGAACATCTGACTGCCTGTTAAACTGCCAGAACTAATCATCCTTACTAAGAACAAAATGTAAAAACAAAATATTATTTAGATCCATGAGGCAACACAAGATACAAAGACATTATAATTTATGAAAATTTTACCAAACGGATATATGATTTTCTTCTTTAGTACATTTTTTTTTATGGAATGTTTTTTTTGAGTAATGAGTGTCAGTGTATTTAGACCCACTTCAACACACCAGTTTACACAAAAGAAATAATGACTGGTCTCTGTACTATTCATACCATCTTTGTAAGTGCTAGGAAGCCCAATGGTACAGGCAAACTCAGTGGTTTCAACACCTGTCCAGCTTCTCAAATTGTTGAACCTATAGTGATAAAACTACACATGTGAATAGAGGTGACATTTAGTTAAGGTCAAATAGAAAAGGAGTGGCCACTTTCCTTTTGAATGAGCAGATTTTAGAGAGATGAATTTCAGGTCAAATTAAGAGAACAGTACTACCGTTCACTCCGACAGCATATGTGGGCCACATCTTAAAGGACTCATTTGATAAACAATGAAAATTTTCAATGCACGCCAATGTAAACTTGTCACACAAATAACACAATGTTATGAATGAACAATGAACTAAAGCCCAAAAATATCTACAGTATACAGATGAGATGGCAGCGCTCCCTCCAATAACAGAACAGTAAATGATAAATATATTTCAAATATGTGTATGTTATACCTCCAAGGATTTCCAAAATATACTGTAGCATTACGTGAATAAAATTTGTTCAAGATTTACAAAAATACTATTGCCAGCATTATTTGTTTCAAGAAATAAAGTTGAAAGTCATACATCTATTCTTGTGTTATGAATAATGAACTGGACATATTCTGGCCATATTCTGTCCATGGTGGCGGAAAGAGCCTAGCACAGAAGTGCAGGGGACATATCAGTCTAAGGCTGGCACTGCATATTAGCAATTCTGAAACTCCACTTGTACAAAACCAAACAGTAAATATCCAGAATCTTCAACTGTATAGCATACCATTTGTTTTGTATTAAGGTGATTAAATAATCCTCCCCAAACTAGTTGATTATAGACCTTGTAGTTCTGCTTAGGTTAACAAGAGCGCTACCTCTCTCACCAAGTTAAGCTGCCGTGAGCCAGCATAGAACTCACAAGTAGAGCACTGTACCACAGAGCAATCCTGCCCCCTGTTTTGTGTTGCATCATTCACTACCCTCACCCATAGCACTCTTATTCAGCAAAACCAATTAATAGACCTGTGCTTGGGATAAACAACCACAAAAGAAGAATTAAGAGCAGCAGATTTGCTGGCTCTTACGAGAAAACTAGTGCCATAACAATTTGGAAAGATTTGTGATGTATGACTAAAATGCTTCTTTTGCAGTGATACATACTGGGCATTATCATATATTTAATAGCAGGTTCTTAAGGTGTTGTCAGTTATGGCAGTGAAATATCATACTATAAACTTTGCAAATGTAATCCGATTTCTTTTTTTATTTATATTATTTTTTATAGCATTATGTTTTATACCATCTTATGAAGCAGTAAGTGTAACACGTATCATGCCCTTCCATCATAGTAGCTGACTAGACCCGTCAAAATATAAAAAACAAAACCCCCAACTGAAATCTTTATAAAATTATAAAAATTTCTCCTTACAACACAAGTGAATCATTTCAATTGAAAGATGCACATACAGGCTTTATATAATAAAAATTACTGATCGTATTCTGAATGCATAATCAACCTTTCTTTCACTTGTGTATGTATATGACATATTCTGTAACTTAAGAAGTGGTTTGTCAAGAGATGGCCTATTACTATGCTTAGCATATAACACAGTCCTTCCATGGTGTTGCAAAAATATGACAGCCATGTACATTATAATGAGACCTATATTGAAAATCAAAAGCAGATGTGACATACGAAGCTGAAAAGTGAAAAGGCATACCAAAATGAGAGAAAAAGTGGAGGCTTTGGAATACACACACTTTTTGTAAACTAACTGCACAAGGTGGCCAAAATAAGGCTAATCCAGTGCCTAAAATTCACGACATGCTACGATTGCATCTACTCCTAATCAAACTATTCCTACTGTCATATTCCATCCACTCCTCTGCAATAAAAGTAATTATGAATCAAATTATGAACAAAAAATTAATCTATAAGGCAACAATAACAGACGAGTGACTTATAAAACACCCTATCTGACATAGGTTTACGAAGAATACTAAAACCCGAGCTGCAAACCATTACAGAATAAGTCCTTGGTTCACACATAACATGTCGTGTTGTGCTATTACACGGAAACTGAAAATATAACCCTGTATGACATCTTAAGTTCTTACATAAGGAAGGGTGATCTAAAGCAAGAGTGATCTGGAAGAGCCAAATACTCAGAGCACTAAAAAGATCTCAGACAAGAGGTTTATTAACTCATTGTAAATCCCATTTTTTAACTGATATTTTCAATTAAACATGGTGCTTTGTTTGACCCTCTACCTAAATGACACTAACACTGAAAACCACTTTTTCAGGAATCTATTATTCATCTTTGACAATTCAATAACTGACAAATCTGTTGCCATTGCCAACTTCTTGAAGGCTGCAGTTTCTCGTGACAGGATACCTGCAGCATAAGTAATGTGAGACCAGTGTGCAATGTACTTTATAAATATATCCATTGTTTGCATAACAAGTGACAAACTATAAACAAATTTTAAATATGTAACATATAATCCCGTCATATACTAAATAATAAGATAGGAATTTGAGAAATTCAGGAGTCATAAATATCATTTAACTTCCTTTGCATGAAACTGCATAAGCGCCAGTTATTACGTATCTTAATAAATTTCTTCATTGGAAAACTTAAGCTAGCTAGAATTTTCAGATAATTAGCTTTAAACGTTGCCATGTCTGAATTATGTTTAACAGACTAAACTGCATGACAAGCAATCACAGTAGTATAACACATTTCTGAGAGGTATTTCAGATAACAGTGATATATTTGCACCAATGCCTAGTCTGTTATGAAATGACAAGACATGTTCCATATTCCTGTTTGGCAAGCAACATTTAATTGCTATGTATGGTAAAAAAAACATTTGGTCTCTTCATTTTCTTCTCCTCCTTAAAGGAATAACAAACACAACAATATTGCATAAACATTCTAGGTATGAATTTTCTGGGTGTTGAAAATATTTCTATGCAGGAATGCAACAACTATGCAAGTTATTCAATGCCATCATTTTATATTGCTTTCTGTTAGCATCAGGCAAATTCATAGCTGCTTCAAAGAGAATAACTTGAGAATATTATACAAGGCACTTTTGCAACAATTAATGTAATTCTCATGCAATCACAATATTCACTGCACATCAAAATTTCTCCTCCTACAGTGCAGTTACATGTTAAGTAAAAATTTCTTACGGTATGTCAAATGCAGACAGTACAAATTTTTAGCTTATGGCAAAAAAAAATATGATCTACAAAATATATTCACCCACTGGCACAACAGCCTACAGTTTGGTATGAGATCTCAACTACTAACCTAGAAGCCTTTTTTACCCTCATTACAAGAATATTTTTTACATATGACTACTAGTGATTACTGAGAGGTACCAGGGAATCATTTACAGGGCAACTAGTCTTTTCTAGTAAGATAAAAATAAATATGTATCTTTGAGTTGGCCCACCGTGTTGTGCAAGTTGCTCCCTCTAGATAACATATATCCCAGCTTCCAATAAATTGTTGGAAAGCTTATGTAAACAATTTCTTAAGTAACACACTTCTTTTCTCACTAAGCAGATCATCAATGTAACCGACAAATTCTTTGTGTGATTCATAAAAAAATCTGACGAGAAAAACAACTGTAGATACTCGCATACAAACAGACATTCCAGGCATGTGTATATGCATACATGCACATCCACACACACACACACACACACACACACACACACACACACACACACACACAGACACACACACACACACACACACACACACACATTGCCTTCTAAATACATTAGTATTTTACTGAAAAAAACATTGAGAGGGACGAGGAGAAAGATATAAAAATAAGAGGAGAAACAACAACAAAAATGTGAACAAGAATGTGACTGCTGCAAGATAGTGAACCTGAACCAGTGTGAATGGCTTTCCTAATTCTCCTTCTTATCTTCCTCCTCCAGTGAGTGCTCTGAAGGATCTGAGGAGGAGCGGTTGTCCTCAACACTACCCTTGGTGAGTGTGGTAGCAATGATACGCAAGATGAGGTAAGTCCAGTACACGTGTAGTACTAGCAATGTGCACAATAGTCCATTGAAAATGTAATAGGCAGGGAACATGGGCACAATGGTGGGAGCCTCAATTAGTGTGCTGTTAAGAATCCACAATGGATAGATACCGACCCGTGTTATAATCCACAACACTGCAAAGATGGCAAACACAGCATCACAGAATGCCTTGTGGCCTGAGTAAATGCTCATTTTGGATAATTGGAGGGGAATGTCAGCACAGTCGTGCACAATGAGGACCAGCGTACCAATGCGGGTCAGGTTGCAGGTCCAGGAGAACGTGATGAGAGCAATGGTGACCAGGTGATGGAAGAACATCTGCCAGAAATCCTTGCGTCGAATCTCAAAGAAGTGAGTGAAGGTCATGGACCAGTAAAAAGAGAGGGAGATCATGTAGTACCACCAGACATCTGTGTCTACACTGTGGTTTGGGTAGTCATACCAACAGTACCTAATGTCCCATAACCATGGTTTGCCAGACATCACCCACAAACCATACACAAAAATGAAGGTGTAGTATGTGCATTGCCAGGAACACTCCATGAACTTTGTGAATTTGTTGATGCGAGTGTGAGCTGTCCTCTGCCTTAACCAGCGCTCCACCTGCCGCTCTGACCACCCAAGGAGGGTTGCACTGGCACTCACCTCGCCATCAGGAACCTTGAACTTGTGTCGAGAAAACAGTTGTTCCAGAACCTCATTGGGTTTTACTGGGCGTGGTTTCACATCCCTCAAACCCACCGCTAAAGCAAGGTGAGAGTATATAAATCTATTCAGCACTACGAAACGGAGGGCAATGGCAATGAACGCCATGACAATTGGATATGTCCACAAGTCACTCCAGTTGGCATAGTGGACCTCCTCATTGGGCACCAGGTCCTCCCAGGAGTAGTTCGGAGGCAGCCACACCCATCGGTTCCAAAACCAAGATGAAAATCTGCGCCACATCCACGCTGCCATCCTGGGGAGAGGAAACTCCATCACCAACTTTTCCATTTTCCTCAAGGGTAGGTTAAAAGGGTCACTTACTTAAGTAGGAGCAAAGACTGCCATATCAACACTGGCAAACAACTATGCAAGAGTGGAGCATCCTTAATGTCTGAGTGAAGGCAAAGCTTCATTTCTTCAAAAAGAATGACAATCATCAAATTTTTAACAAAAATAAATTACTTTTGAAATTACAATAAAAATAAGAACTGGGAGAATAAAAAGTATAGCAAATCAAAATAAATATAGGCTTTTACCAACTTATATATGTATACTTAAGAATAAAACCAGTGGAAAAAAAAAAAAAAACAGACCCAAAGACATCAATCATGAAGTGGCATTCTTCCTTACAGTTCCAAGAGTATAGTGCATGCATTGACACTTGATCCCCACACTGCACTCATTTGCCATTACATCTTTTATTGGGGTGATATTAGAGTTTCTTTACTCAGGCGATCACTAGATGAATAACCTTGGACAGTATCTTAAAACATAGCAGAATTAAACACAAGGATAACACAACCTCCATGATCAGGCAATCACAAGATGCAGACTTCAACAATGTTCTAAAACATAAAAGTATCTAAACAATACACCACACATAATATTTCCCATTAACATTTCTATCAGATGAAGATCATAAATAATTCTTAACCTCAGTGGAGGGGCAGCTGAAGTATCTACCTCCACTTGGTACACTGAAAAGTGAAATTCCCTGGTGAAGACTAAAAAAAATTTGTGTGGATTCACTAGGGATCGACCAACAACCCTTTAAAGAGAAGCTCAACTAGTACTTTACCTACAAGAAAATGTGGTACCAAAGGGAAACTGAAGATGATGTACACTACACTCAACGTTCAGCTATCACGTGTTCTGCTATTGTGTTTTACTGCTATCACACCTACCTATAATGCTGCACAAACATTGCTAACATGCAACAAGTTCGTGTTAGTGCACACAACAGTGAGTCACATTGTGACAACATCTATCTTGGACCATCGCAGTACTGTGTTCCGAGTTTATCAATGAGTGCCAGTTGAAGTGGGTTTGCAGCGAGGGATGGCTGCTGCTACTTCCAAACCAGCCAACAACAACAGGCAACTGGCAGTAGAGAAAGCCAAAGCCTCTGCACCCACACAGCCTAGCACATTCCACAGGAAGGCCCGAGACATGTTGGTTCATACTCTTGGCAGGAGTTGCGAGAAGTCTAAAACCATCATCACAATACTAACCTCTCAGCACACTGGACCCTTCCACCCCACACCACTACTTCATCCCTAAAATTAAGATTTTTCATCATGACATTTTTCATGCCCTCTCTGGCCTTGATTTTCGGAAGGCTTATATAAGGTCCGGATGGAGTCCCTCCTGTTGTCCTCAAAAACTATGCTTCCAAGCTCACTCCCTACCTGATCAAACTCTTTTGTCAGTGTCTCTCTATTTCTACCTATCGTTCTTGTTGGAAGTTTGCTCACATTCAACCTGTCCCTAAACAGGGGGATTGCTTCAATCCTTTAAACTACCACACTATAGCTCTGCCTTTCTAAAGTCTTTGAGTCTGTCCTTAACAAAAAGATAATGAGGCATTATCAGCTCACAACCTTCTCTCTGATTGCCAGTATGGTTTCCGGAAAGACCGGTCTACTGGTGCTCTTTTGGCTTTTCTAACTGAATCTTGGTCATCCTCTTTTAGGGACTTCAGTGAAACCTTTACTGTCGGCCTTGACATATCAAAAGTCTTCGATAGAGTCTGACATAAATCTTTAATTTCTAAACTACCCTCCTACGGATTCTATCCTTCTCTCTGTACCTTCATCTCCAGTTTCTTTTCTGAGCACTCTATTGCTGCTGTAGTAGATGGTCACTGTTCTTCTCCTAAACCTATCAACAGTGGTGTTCCTCAGGGTTCTGTCCTATCACCCACTCTCTTTCTATTATTCATCAATGATCTAAATCTGACTCAATGCCCTATCCACTCTTATGCTAATAACACCATCTTGCATTTTTCAACGTTGTACAACAGTCGCCCAACCCAACAAGAATTAAGTGAATCAAGGCGAGATGCTATAGGACGTCTAACTTCTGACCTTTCACTAGTTTCTGATTGGGACAGAGCAAACCTCTCCTCCACATTAAACACACTCGGTCTATCCTTTACTAAAAATCTAAACTGGCAATTTCATATCTCTACTCTTGCTAAATCAGCTTCCCTCCCAGCTGCTTGCTCTGTACAGGTATCTTATCCATCCATGTATGAAATATGTTTCTCATGTCCAGTGGTGGGGGGGAGAGGGGTTAACTCACAAAGCTTTACTAAACAGGGTGGAGTCTAAAACTTTTTGTCTTAATTCTCCTCCTCTAACCGACTGACTGTATTGAACCTTTAAGTCACTGATGCAATGTTGCATTTTTTATCTATTTCCTATGAATTGAACGCTTTCAAAAGAGGAGTATCAAGACACCTCTCATGGTAAATTGGACCTCTACCCTCTGCCTACATTTCTCCTACTGTCCTCTTTGCAGAGTCTGGCGACAAGCAGGATTTTTTTTAACCCATTTTTGTTTGCCCTTGACTTGTACCCTTTTTATGTAAAAAAAAAAAATTTAAATGTTGTACCATTTACTGTACAGCAGGCGCTGCATGAAACCCAAACACACACTCGCACCACTTTGCCAAACCCCCTTTTCGCATATTAGCAGCAAATGGGAACCGGGAACGATGTAGGAGGACACGCCTGGGCTTTTGAGGGCCCAGAATGACATATGAACGCTCGATGCGCATCCAGTCTTCTTACCACCAACGTATTTAATACTGCAATGTCTTTATAAGGTAAAAAAAACTTTGTTGTGGGATATGGTATTGAGTGTTCCTAGAAGGTAATGCAGAGTAACTGTGTATGTTCTGCAGAGGTTATTGAAGATACAAAAGGCCTGAGCCAACAGTATTCGATGGCATATAAGACGGGTCTTGTATGCGAAGGTGAGGCGTCCCGCAGGCTAATGTTATACCTGACTCTCACTACTATAGGCTAATTATACCCCAGATTGTCAGTACTACCTAGCCCAACTCCATAATAATATTATTTACTTACATGACACTATTATATTATTTAAGGAATTACCATAAACACCAATGATGGGACAGAGGACAACGCAATATTTGAAGACTGTGATATCAACAGTGGTACCAGCAGTAGTAATGACAAGTTTTTAGGCTTTGACAAAGATTTTTCTGGCTTTGAAGATGACTAAAGGTTTTGTTACAGAACCATAAATGTGAGTTTTGATTCATGTTCTGATGTAATGCTAGCTTGACTCTGATGATTTTTTTGGTTTTTATAAAATATTTTATACTTTGTTTTGTCTTATCTTGTGCTATTAGTTTGATTTTTATATACAGTAATGTTTTCTGCTATAGCAAAGGTGCTTTTCTAATGTCTTTATGTTGGGCTATTGTGATTTCTTGCTTGATGTTCAACTATACTGATAACTTGCTATTTAGACATGGTAATGTTTTCTGTTATAGCTAAAGTGATTTTGTAATGTTTTTATTTACTGCAATAGTTATTTTAGTTTCTTGCATTGTTTAATTAACTGTAATCTTTTGTAATGTAGTACTAACTTACTTTAAACATTATATGCTTAAATACACAAAACTTTTTTTTTCTGCATATGCCCTGCTGAAATGGGGATGCATCTCATATGTCTGTGCATCTTATATGTTCATGCGTCTTATATGCCATCAAATATAGTAGTTGGTAAGTGCTGCAAACGGTCTTAAAATCATGCGAATGATCAAATGGGATTTGTAACGGATGGGTATGTATAGTTGTGGCTTCCAACTCCGCAGTACTCTTCCCTTGGAATTTTGGTTAGGAGGAGTACTGCAGAGTTGGGAGCCAACTGTTTTTCTTTGCCTACTTCCACTCCCCGCCACTAAGAGGCTTGCAGTACCTAGTTAAAATTTTCGACCACCATTCTCAAAAAATCTGAATTGAGATATTCCAAATTTGGCCTAATTTTCAATATTTTTTCATACAAACAGTGTTCATATTATAGAAGTTCAACTGTAACAGAAAATATTATTTTGCATGTCGAAGCATAAATATGTGGAATATTTACCTGAAAGAGTTGTAACATGCGATGGAGTATTTTTTACTAACTTCACAGACCAGCGCTGCATTGCATTGGGAATGGGGAGACATTATATGCTAGAGATAACAGAATATCTATATGGTAGACTGATTGGCAAGTAAAACGTGAGAAAAAATTACATTAGACAAGAAACATAAATTTCCAAAAACATACGTCAAACATTTTAACAACATTTTTCTTTATATAATAAAGCAAAATATAAAGAACAAAAATACATCAGATGAAGCCCACCCTCAGAGCCTGGGAAGTGGCAGATATGTAAGGTATGGACACGGGATCCTATGGCCAGTTGTGGAACTGGTGAAACACTATACGTCACAGAGTCTAATATCAGAAACACTGTACAAAGCAGGAATTTGAAAGACGAATCGACAATTATTGGGCAAACCAAATGCAAAAACTTAACTGTAGACTTTCCCATAATAACGTCCACCCAAAACAGATACAAGTTCTGTGCGAGTTTCTTCCATGAATAGAAGTGTAAGAAACTACTATCTTTTGAATACTAGCCAATGACAAGACAATATCCAGACAGCAGTCCAGCATTTTCCAGTATTTCATATCGCCCTCTTACCAATTTGAATTTCAGTTGCTATGGTGGTCCCGTTTAAAACATTAGCGATCAACTAGCAAGACATCAAATGCATTTATGAGGATGATAAAGTTTTGATAGACTTTCTTAAGGCACACGGTGTTCTGCCTACTAAAGTAAAGTGCCATAAGTATACAAATCCCTGTGTATAAGCAGGAAAGTAGGCTAGAATCTGTAGAATTCCGCCAGACTTTCGAGTGCTATTATGGCCACACTAGAAGTGAGCACATTTTTTTTACGTTTATGGAATCACTACCGAGTCTTCTAACTGATACGTCAGTTTCGTGCTTGTACGCGACACGGACCTATTCTCCAGTTTAACCAAGAAAAGTAGTGTTCTTTCACTGCAAGTGTCTATAAGGGAACTTGCCTTGAGTCATTACACCATAATTACTTGAGAACCTCTTTCTGCAAATGAACCAGTAAGAATAGGTTAGGTTAGATCAGGAAATGTTAAATTTAATTTTCAAAAAATGGATAATGAACAGTAAGTTCAAAGGTTAGGTGAGGAAAGATTAGATTATATTTCAAAAAGAATCAAAAACAGTCAGGTGAGAGGAGGGTAAGCAGAAAAAAAAATAGTTTCGACCCAAAATAAGGTACCTAATTATTACAATTCTTCACTTAGGTTTAGGTTAGTTTTTTCTTGTGTTTTTGATGTACTTCAATTGATCTTGGACCTCACTTATACTTCAAGTTTGTGGGGGAGTGAACTCGGAAACAAGTGCATTGCCAAAAAATATCAATCCCAAAATCAGTTCATTAACATAAAAAAAAAAAAAAATACTAATTTTCCTTCAATAATTACTTGATAACCTTTTTGCAAATTAACCAAATTTGCTTAACAATATTTAAAACGGTATTATTTTACATCTTCACCAGAACGCTCTAGAATTCAGGGTTATATTTTTGCATTACCTGATGCATTTTGAGGTTTTCGTAATTACATTTCCGTCGCAAATTTTTAGTTAGTGAGATATTCAATGTTTTCTGTGAGACCTTCTCTTCAAAAAATAAAGCTTAGTTTGGTTTAAACAAGGTTCTGTTATTTGTCAATATAAGTTAAGGTTTAGTTAGGTTAGGTTAATTTAGAATATATCAAATGTTCTCATGACCAAAAGTAGGGCGTTGGATGAGGTGCAGAGGCAAGACGCAGACGTAAACAAACGCCATTATGGTGAAAATGTAAAATTTTACCTTTAAAACTTTAGGTAGCAGTCGTGTTAGTAAAAAAACAGAAAAATACAGGTTTTCCCCAAATTATCAATTTCTTATTCCAAAACTAAAGCCAGTAGATACTTAAACTTAAAAATTTCCTGCAGAAAGAACACAACAAAAATTTATTATAGCCTTGAACATCCCCGAGTAGAGCCTCTTATCTTTAATCTACAAGGTCACTGGAGATTTAGATACTCTGGCTTCCTTGCTTGGCGACGAACCAGTCTCAATGAGTAGTCTCCACACACGAGAAAGTAATAGTACATAACACAGGCGTACGTAACATGTGGCCCCTTCACTGGAGTCATGTCACAAGCATAAGCAATGATGTGCAGCGTCTGTCAAGTGACGCCTGACCATTGGCAGCAGCAACAGCAGCAATACGTTCATGACAAGATTACAACCACATCGTTCTGAGGTGGCCATCCATAGCCCCTCCCTGAGTTTTCTCTGGCGATATGGCTCTACGTAACAAACTACACATTCAAAAATTAAAAGTGTCAATTCCAGAAAGAACATAATAATGGTAAAGGTATTAAGAGCATGACTTACCTTGTAGAAGTGTAAGAAGAGAATCAGATGAGCAAGCACACGCACCCCTCCTCGGCACCTCCTGGTCAACCACTGAAAGCGAAAGGTTCATACACTCTTTATCGTAATTCGTATCCTGCTCAATGAAAGCTATATTACTAATTTTGTATGGATATTCATGTTCTTTCTAAAAGACAAAACAAAAATGTGTATGTAAGTTCATATATAGATAGATACATGCTAAGTTTTATGTATGTATATATAGAATATCATGAATATGATCACATTCAGATTTTGTTTTTTGAACTCTGTATTCAACCACTGTTATGTGTGTAGTTTTTTTTTCTTTTCTTTCTTCACTAGAATATGATAATTTGCAGATCTTAACATAGGGTCTCTGTGAGTTTGTATTGCCCAGCCAAAACATTTTAATCAAGAATTTTGGCTACACGCTTACTCAGTTATATAGAGACAAGAGGAAAACGTAAGGTAATGCTAGAGGAAAAGCTGCTGAACTGTCTAAAATCATTAGAAAAAAAATAATGACATCCGAAAATACAAAAAAAAATTGAAGAAACTCTAGAAAAGCGTACAAGTTTTTTTTTTTTTTTTTTTTTTTTACCCATGGCGCCGGTAGGTTTCAGGGAGATCTTAGATGGTTGGCCTCTGTCCGTTAGTAGCGCGGGTTAGATATTTTTTTTGAAGTGACGCCTTGTTTCTTCTTATTAATAGTACAAGTATGAAGATAACAAAGAGAACACTTGTTTGATTGTTTATCTTGTAAAGATACATGAATTCATGTAAATTACATAGAAATCTATATTGTAGTAGCGGTAGGCATAACGAAGACCCCCATCGAAGCCACAACTATCGAAGTATCAGTTATCAGTAGCCTACTATGGTAAAATGAATGAGCGAATGAGTATGGGCAAAGCATAGGAAAGGAAGATGGCTTATTATGCATTAACCTAATTAAAGATGCAGTCAATTTTACTAGACAAATAGTAATCTTACAAATTCATTGAAAATTTGCTTTATACCGAAAACTTGAAGAAAAAAAGCCTTATTCATAAGGAAGGAGATATCTAAGATCCCAAAATATTGAGGAAAAGCCAGAGTGGTTGTTAATCAAGTAAATGAATGTTATGCAGAATACACTAAACCACTATGCATGGCTTTCATAGACTATGAAAAAGTCTTCGACTCAGTTGAAACACAGCAATTAATATAACATTTGGGAAATAAGGATAGAGGAAATATAAATTAATGTACGACAATAAAACTATGTAAGGTCAATGTGAAAATACCAATTGAAAAGGTGTCAAACAAGGCGCGGCTCCATTTCTCATAGCTGTTCATGGCAGCATTAGAGGAAGTCTTTCTTTGAAAATTTGGAATGGGAAGAAGCAGGAAGTAAAATGATTAGAGAATACCTTAATAGTCACAGGTTTGCGATATTGTTTTCATATGCGAATTCATTAAGAAACCACAGCAGATGACCTTGCAAATTCACAAAAGACAAAGTAATATCTCTTAAGATGAAAATAGAGAAAATAAAGATGATGTTCATACGTATACTTGGACCATGAAATGAAAGTATTGGATGAAATTATTTAATGTGCTTAGGAGTATATCAACTTAAACATTATCTTTCTATCTAAAACATCTATCCTCACGTCTTCCCCTTGACAAGACTGCAGGTGACGTTCCAAAGTCCGCGTCTTCTCCCACGCGAAACATTCGCGCCAATATCTCCATCGTACGATGGGAGATATACACATACACACACAGAATTTGACAATTATATTATATTATATATATATATATATATATATATATATATATATATATATATATATATATATTAGTTTTTTAATTGATTAATTCATTTATTAATTTATTCATTTATGTATATGCCCTACCTGGAATTACTATTTTTGTTAGAATAAATTTCTCCATCAAAACAACTGTTTCGAATGTAGACCTTACATTTCCACGTGGCGCTGAGGTGACTTTTTCACGTAAATTTCTACGTTGTATCCACGTTTGTGTTTACAGAATTACGTGATATTCACGTAGAAATGCAACGTTGCTACAACGATAGCACAACGTGGAGGTCACGTGATGACCACGTAGATGTGTTTGCTGGGGTAACACTAATAATAATAATGATAATAATAATAATAATATTAATGATAATAATGATAATAATTATAATAGTAATAACAAGCATCAATATGCAAACAACAAAATATCGAATGAAAAGGTAAATTAATCGGATTGTACTATAATGTAAACCTTAGAGCTTAAGTATCAACATGAATAAAACGACAACCTGCATTGAAAGTATCTTAAAGAATTAATAGCAAAAGAAAGAAAATGGAGGAAAACATAGTGTCTCTAAAAGAGCATATAACATAAAATTCCAAGAGACAGTAGCTAGAGTACATGATGATGACTATACAGGTAGTGGAGAGATAAGATTGGAAAGTCGTGGGTGAAACTTTATAAAGAATAGCGTATACTGCATTCAACGAGGTTGATGGAGGCTTTCACTGTAGACTTCCTAGTACATCAGAAAAAAAAACAGTTTCTCTAGGTAGGTATAGCCAGACCTATATATTCTCATCATGTGTCCTACAAAATCATTCGGGTGATCTATAGGGAAAAAATATGCATGCTACGCTTCATAAGACAAGCTGAACTCGTGACTGTCAAGACTGTCACAGGTTTGATAAGGAAGAAGTCCACCCCCACCACTGTATGATTTAGCGCTATATCATAACTCTGATAAACAACACTAAACACAATGGCTACATCATATTAATTAGAAAGATTAGATGATCATGATCTTGCTTGCAATGGTAAAGAAAGCGAGTAAAGTTGGCTGGTCTGGCAGCGGTGTGAGGGTGGGAGTCGTGAAGACAGACAGATTGGAGTTGTGGTCGTGATGGCGCCAGGCAGCAGCAGCAGCAGCAACCTTACTCAGTCTTATTCAGTTCCGAGCGAGAGGAGGTGAGGAAGGGTTAGCACCCGCCTCCATGGTGTGTTCTGCAGTTAATTGATGAAAATAGCAAAGCGTAGCCATTTGTGTAATATATCAATTGAACCCTCATGGCTTTCTGGCGTGTGTGCAAGAAATAGCATGAGTGGCAAGTGATAGTTGTTTGAGCGTAGCAAACAAAATTGGCGGGTAGCTTGGCGTCGTCGTCTGCATGTTTACATAGCAGCGAGTGATCGTGCCTAAGCGTTCCCAAGATTATTTTCGTACGACACCCTGGTATCTGGTGCATTCATTGGGCGAGAGGACGAAGGACGTGAGGTTACAGCAAAATGGGCAACATACACACCGTGGGGCCAAATGAGGCGTTGGTGGTGTCCGGTAAGTGTGTATGTATGTGTGTGTGTGTGTGTGTGTGTGGCTTTAACAGTGGGCAGGGAGGTGGTTTTGGATGTTTGCAAGAAGTAAATATCATTACCACTGCCTGTTTTGATGTCATGTGTGAGGCACTATCTTCATCCTGGCACTGTGATGTGAAGGAGTTAGAGGAGGAGCAGGGACGGCGTAAACATCCTTTAAGATGTTGCCGCTCTTCTAACGCAGAAGTATGGTAAATACCATACGTTGCACACACATTCTCTCTCTCTCTCTCTCTCTCTCTCTCTCTCTCTCTCTCTCTCTCTCTCTCTCTCTCTCTCTCTCTCTCTCTCTCTCTCTCTCTCTCTCTCTCTCTCTCTCTCTCTCTCTCTCTCTCTCTCTCTCTCTCTCCATTTATATAACTAAACTGTCACCACCCAAAATATGTTCCCACGATACGCTCTTTTAACTTTTTTTTTGGCTTTATACTATTGGTCATCATTGTAGGCATACTTCAATCGCTGTCACACTTAGCCTGATGTCTGAAGCATACATGTGTACATATATCTTACTTTCGTCCCCTCCCTACACCATTTATCTGCCAATAACACATTTTATTCGATGTTGTTGACCCCGCATCCTCTCCTCGCTGCGTTACTGCCACCGCCAGTCTAACTTCGGGGTGCCCTAACCTTTACTTTCTAATTTTCCTAAAAGATGCTTACTTTCGAATTTTTAAAGTATTCTCTCTTTTTCGATAGACTTAACTGTACAAGAACAACATTATTTCCACTGCTGTCTATATTGCAAAAGGTTTCAAGATTTCACTGTCCGAGAAGATAGCTGCCGACTCTTTTATTATTATTATTATTAATATTGATATTTTATTATATTATTTTTACTACTAATATTACGGATGAGTATATTTTGTTTCACTTATGTTATTGGTGTTGTATTAGCATCATTACAATTTAACAAACAGTATGTATAGTGAATAATGTTAATAAGTGTGTGTGTGTGTGTGTGTGTGTGTGTGTGTGTGTGTGTGTGTGTGTGTATTTGCTACAGTAGGAGTAATACTAATTTTGATAGTCATTGTGGCAGTGGGAGTAGTAGCAGCATAGCTTATAAATGGTTTTAAGTGTGTGCGTCTCGTCCATTTTTCAATAATGGTCCCCCTAATTATTATTCATTAATCCTCATTATAATGTATTGTATGATATGAATGCAAGTTGGTCATTACTGATTCAAAACAATGATAATTTATCTCTTACATACCCTAACAATGGACTGATATCCTTGTAAACAATGTTTGTATAAGCACCTGTGTGTGTTTACTTTGGTGTATTCGTTTAGCTGCTATATGCTACATGGTTTGAACTGAGTTAGTGTTGTTGCGTCTACATCTATGTAATTTAGTTTTAGTGGATGATTAATTTGTATAACATTCCACAATTCCGTAATTGTCTGGTACTATATTCTATAAGGAATTTCATCTTCACACTGGTGCGCTTATTTCATTTTTTTTTTTTTTTTTTTCGTAAAGACACCAGCAGGTTTTGTAGATATCGGAAGTGTGACTCTGTAGAAGCAAAACATAAGAAATGTAAGGAGACGTTTTTGTGCCTGAGGCGCAGATGAAGGGGCAAAACGTGGCTATTTTTTTTTACTGCCAGCTGTATATTTGGGGTCATGGGTTGAATTGCCATCCATGTTGACAAGACGGCAGCGTCCGTCTTGTGTAGCCTCTCCTGGCAACACTCGGCATCCAACTTTGGCGGCACATTAACTTGACGCTAGTCGAGATGAGTTATGTCGGTGTAATCATGATTTTCCAAACTTGATCATGATCACACCACACATCGCTCTCCTAGCTAACAATCAGCTGTTTCATGCTGCTCATTTGGGTTAACATTGAAAAACATAACTCTAAATAAGTAGTCATTGGGTGTCATCATGCACTCCAGTATGACCACTTTATTGGCCAACTTTTTGATTATGAATTGTCAGTTCATTATACCCACTCATTATAACTCACTCGATCTGAGGTGGTATACCTGGAGGCTTATGTCAATATCCGTTTCACTGTTCTTGTTGGCGGGTCTGAATGCCGGCCATTACCCACATGAAAGGAGCTGGAATAAGGCTACAATAGGAGTGACGTGACCCTCTGCTGATGGCTGATTGACTCTGACATCAACACCAGCACCCTCTGTCCCATACACTTGAGAGAGAACAATATTGACTGGGACCTACTCAATGGCATGAACTTGACCACCTCACCGAGATGGTCCATGAGCTGACTTCTTATCGCTGGTGTAGTGGCGTATGTGTAGCTGCCTCTGCTTATTCACCAAGCCATTACAGAAGGAAACTATTATAAGGTTGCAGGTAAGACATGACACGTATGGTGGAAACACAGAGGGAGAAAACCTTGATGTGTTTGACTCAATGTCTAGGGAATTATCATATCATTACAGTATTGAAGAAGACACCATTTGTTGTAGGAGAGCTGTGCCATGTACGGACAGGTGGCTCTACAAAAAATGAAGATGTTAAAAGGATCAATAAGGCGTACAGTTGAATAAAAACACGCGTAAGTTAATTCGAAGAAAAAAATAAGCGCCCGTAGAGGAAAGTAAAAACAAGCGTAAGTATTTACCTCAAGTATCCGACAGACCAACCTCGCTATACTGCAACATGTGGCGGAACAAGGAAGGAATATACAGCAGTTGCCCCTCAGAAAAGGACTAGCAAGACTTTATGTAACGCAAAAATCATCAGACACTTAAATGTAAGAAATCTTCAAGAGGAGGTGGCAAAGGAAGGGTAGAGAAGAGGAAAAGGCATGTGGTCTTGCGCATGTGGTGGGATGCGCAGCGGCTGACAAGCGGCGGGGAAACCAGACTGGGAAGGAAGGGTACTAGTAGGGTTAGAGGCAGGGGAATGTAGCCATGGTTATGTGTTGGGTGCGCGCCGAAAGGAGGAGGAGACTATCCCAAGGTCATTCTAAACCTCACGAAACTCCCTCACTCCTCCATTCCTTCACATTCATGCGCACTCTCCTACTACTACTAATTATACTGCAGCATCACCACCATATTACTACTACTACTACACCGTCTCTGCTATAGCCACTTCTACCTACACTTGCGCTAGTCGACATTGATGTAAAGTTAGCGGTGGTGGTAACAGTAGTAATAAGGTGTTTGTTGTGGGAATTGT
Source organism: Cancer borealis (assembly GCA_036785275.1). NCBI lineage: Eukaryota > Metazoa > Arthropoda > Malacostraca > Decapoda > Cancridae > Cancer > Cancer borealis. Next base: position 39,371 of record JAXIVD010003199.1, read on the forward strand.
TTATGATTATAGATTCTATGACAGTAAAAGTAAGTAGCTGGAATAATCTCTCTCTCTCTCTCTCTCTCTCTCTCTCTCTCTCTCTCTCTCTCTCTCTCTCTCTCTCTCTCTCTCTCTCTCTCTCTCTCTCTCTCTCTCTCTCTCTCTCTCTCTCTCTCTCTCTCTCTCTCTCTCTCTCTCTCTCTCTCTCTCTCTCTCTCTCTCTCTCTCTCTCTCTCTCTCTCTCTCTCTCTCTCTTTTCACTTCCGCTCTTCTCACTGGACGCAATGGCAACACACACACACACACAGGACCGACTAGTCTATAAATGTTTACACCTGGGTTGATATGAGGCAAGGCAGCTTTAGCTTAGCCACGCCCACCTGTGGCGTTCGTACCTCCTCGCCTCTTCTCCATGACACACATACACACACATTCACCATTCAAGCTACACACACACACACACACACACACACACACACACACACACACACACACACACACACACACACACACACACACACACACACACACACCATCCTGACACTACTACATGAACTGAACCGTGTAGAAATGGGAAAAAATAGACTTGGTGTAATATCTGCGATTTAATCACAATTCTCTTTAATAACTAAATTGCAACACACACACGCACGCAAAAATTAACTGGGTACTTTGAGACGCGGCACACACAGAGAAGGAAGTTGTACTGAAAACATCAAGCGAAACTCGACAATGCATAATTACAAGTAGTGGAAGGAGAGTAGACATGAGAGAGAGAGAGAGAGAGAGAGAGAGAGAGAGAGAGAGAGAGAGAGAGAGAGAGAGAGAGAGAGTCCTTGAGTACTTTATAGAGCTCCACCCTCTTTGAAATAAAATAGAAATATCGTACTGACCCTCCAAGAAGCAAATTCTACACAATAAAATTTTTTGTGCCAATGATTACTTGAACTCAGCTGAAACTTATTACAATCTCATAAAAAACGGACTCTTGGTTGCGTCCACAGTTCCGACCATTCCGTGTTTTAATGTTCGTTTATAATTGTTAAGATCCTTCACCTGATCCCTTCCCCCCCTGACTGATACGCTCATAAGTACTTAACTGATAAAACACAGCAGCCAAACAAACACTTAGCTGGTTCTCTTTTTCTTTATCTTTTATTTTTTTTTTATCACCACAAGTACGAAGGAATTTGTCATTTCACTCCATCACTCCATTTAAGTATAAGTATTTAAATTTTGAATATTAAATAGAAGAATGTTGTACCTTAAACCATTTCCTTCATTTAGTATATATATTTTCGTTTCACCCCTAAACCTTCACTACCCTCACTCACATCACGTTCACCGCCTCTCCACAATGAGACCCACCCGTATTCACTACCTCCACCTTGGCACAGTCCCATCCACACCCCTGCCTCCACCCATCCCTTCCCCTACCCTATATGTATACATCATTCATCCTGCTGGTCGATCACGCCCCTGCACCTCCCCCCATCCCCTTTTTCACCATACCACTAAGCACCATAATGGTATCTTGTATTTCTCTGGTTGTAGGAATATTTAACCCACAACGCTGCCACACGCCACTAGGGTTAATGCTTATTATGTTACTGCTGCTACCACCACCACTACCATTACTGCTACCGTTGCTTCTGCTCTTGTATTTTCAACCATAATGTTTATATGACCTTCATCTGTACCATTTTTTTTTTCTAACGTAGTTGGTTAGCTCTTACTACTATACTACTACGTTTGCTGTTGCTATTACTACCACCACCACTACCACTACTACTACTACTGTTTCTGCTGCTGTCACTGCACTCAACTGCATTTCCAAACAACACACACACACACACACACACACACACACACACACACACACACACACACACACACACACACACACACCCGGTGTGTGTCCCGGGTGTGTGTGTGTGAGTGGTCTCGGTCTAACCCAAAGATTGGTCACTATGAGCTCTGAGCTCTTTCCATAGGGGGACAGCCGGCTGTCTCGAGAGAGACCAGCAGCAGACTGTGACAGTGAATACACACACACGGTCCGCTAGCGTAGTGGTTAGCGCACTCGGCTCACAACCGAGGGAACCAGGGTTCGATCCCCTGGCGGACGGAGATAATCTGGGTGTGTCTCCTTTCACGTGTAGTCCCTGTTCACATAGCAGTGAGTAGGTACGGGCTGCAAGTCGAGGGGTTGTGACCTCGCTCTCCCGGTGTGTTGTGTGTGAGTGGTCTCGGTTCAACCCAAAGATTGGTCACTGAGCTCTGAGCTCTTTCCATAGGTAGACGACCGGCTGTCTCGAGAGACCAGCAGCAGACTGTGACAGTGAATTCACACACACACTCTCTCTCTCTCTCTCTCTCTCTCTCTCTCTCTCTCTCTCTCTCTCTCTCTCTCTCTCTCTCTCTCTCTCACACACACACACACACACACACACCGAAAAATAACACATTATTGGAGGGTCATAGGGACTGTTGACAAACTTGGAGGCTGCTCTGAACTGTAACCTGTATGAAGAAAATTAATATTACATTTAAAGCGCAAATACTGGTTATAATCCAATATATATATATATATATATATATATATATATATATATATATATATATATATATATATATACAAACATATATATAATATACAGATGTTATGTTGTCGCACAACAATGTAAACAAGGGAGTGTGGTTAAGGAAATTATAATATTTTTAAGAGGGTTGCCTAAGGTGGGAGATTGGAAAAACTAAATTACGCTCTGCAAGAAGAGAGAGAGGAGAGAGAGAGAAGAGAGAGAGAGAGAGAGAGAGAGAGAGAGAGAGAGAGAGAGAGAGAGAGAGAGAGAGAATTTATATATATATATATATATATATATATATATATATATATATATATATATATATATATATATATATATATATATATATATTATAAACACCCATACCTCATTTTAACGAACAAAAGGGGAAACCGGTCCGATAATCCCGATTGTCCGTAGTGTAATATAGTATTGTGCATTTAATCAAGCACACTATCCAATCTGACAGTGTAAAATACCTGTATACTGTAAATATACACTGTAATACAGTGATTTAACATGTTTTAGTTTAAATGTGTGATTACCCTGCCGTAAACATAGTAAGTTGAATGCTGGAGATTTTGTCCGTTGCTTCCGATATTCGTTAAAGGGATGTCCGTAAAACCGATGTATGAGTGTGTGTGTACCTGTACACACACACACACACACACACACACACACACACACACACACACACACTATATATATATATATATATATATATATATATATATATATATATATATATATATATATATATATATATATTATTGCAACACTGTGTAATAATACAAACTATCATTAAAATAATAATAATAATAATTGTTATTATTATTTATGTATCACATTGCAGTTCACGTTGAGGTTAAAGCTGAAAGAGCGACTATGCCACACTCCTGTACTGATGACGTCACAGGTCAATGTTTACATGGCTAGTGCGGCGCTGCCACGCTCCCACTCACAAGGCACCACTGCTTCCCTTCCTTCCTCATCCCCTTCCTTTGCTCGTGCACCCGTCGGTGGGAATATCATTAAACAATTGAGGATGGTGGTAGCCGGCGGGTGTGGGAGGAAAGAAGGGTTCAGATAGTTAAACATTACGGTATGAAGATTGGAATGCGATGTAGGACCTGTGATTGGTGCTGGTGAGTCGTGACGTCACTATAAGAGGCGGGGGCACAGGCTGGCGCCATATCCCCTTCCCTCCCCTCCGTCCTCATTCTACCTCCCACTCCCCTTCCTCTTGGCTCCTGCGCTACTATTATCTCCTCCTCCTCCTCCTCCTTTTCCTTCTAATCCTCTGTTACTTGAGTAATGTGCCATCTCTCTCTCTCTCTCTCTCTCTCTCTCTCTCTCTCTCTCTCTCTCTCTCTCTCTCTCTCTCTCTCTCTCTTCTCTCTCTCTCTCTCTCTCTCTCTCTCTCTCTCTCTCTCTCTCTCTCTCTCTCTCTCTCTCTCTCTCTCTCTCTCTCTCTCTCTTCTCTCTCTCTCTCTCTCTCTCTCTCTCTCTCTCTCTCTCTCTCTCTCTCTCTCTCTCTCTCTCTCTCTCTCTCTCTCTCTCTCTCTCTCTCTCTCTCACGGGGACCGCGTGGCTGGAACTGTTTCAAAAAGGCGTTGCTGGTGTGAAGCGAGCGGTGAAATGTGCTTACTGTCTGTCTGTCTCTGTACTACACACGTGTTTGCAGCGGTGTTTGTATTCCATGTAGCCTACGCGTGTTGCTACTCTTAACTAACATGTTATTGATTCTTGTCCCTTTAGTGGCTGTAGTAGTAATAGTAGTAGTAGTAGTAGTGGTGGTGGTGGTGGTGGTGGTGGTGGTAACAACATGGTCCCCTTCCCTTGCCGAGTAGCTATTGATTTTTGGCACACTGCCGTAACCAACCAACCCTCAGCCACGCCCACCACACACACACACACACACGCACACACACACACACACACACACACACACACACACACACACACACACACACACACACACATACACACACATGTCTCCTATGGCAAACACGTTTCAAACTTTGCGCATTTCCAGCTCTTTTCTTTCTTTTGCATCTCGCCAACTTAAACTTTTGGTTGCCGCGCACTATATACATCTACCTGTCTGGATTATCAGTCTGTGCTACATGTTTTTTTTTTCATCGTTATGTAATGTTATGATATGATTATGAATTAGTGAATCATTAATGGAAACAATTCACACCCACTCGCTCCATCTGTCTATCTATCTTTGTACACGCAACATAATGAATTAATTAATATAGACGTAGTTATCATACATGTTGCTTGTTTGCTTGTCGATAACCGTCTCTCTCTCTCTCTCTCTCTCTCTCTCTCTCTCTCTCTCTCTCTCTCTCTCTCTCTCTCTCTCTCTCTCTCTTTCTCTGCATAAAACTATTAGTTCTCTGAATTCTCGTTTTCTATTGCGTTATTCCTATTGGCTATTTTTATTTTTTCTCTTCTTCCCTATCCATTCTTCTTGTTCCTCCTTCCTTTCCCTCTTTTGTTAGCATGTCAGGAATTTTTTTTTTGCAGTGGTATGTGTGTGTGTGTGTGTGTGTGTGTGTGTGTGTGTGTGTGTGTGTGTGTTTGTTTGTTTGTTTGTTTGTTTGTTTGTTTGTTTGTTTGTTTTCAAGGTGAGCTAAAATTACTCCAAGGGGTTGAGGAGACTATACTATACGTGAGAGGATGGAAGGAAGAATACATTTTTTTATTCTCTCTCTCTCTCTCTCTCTCTCTCTCTCTCTCTCTCTCTCTCTCTCTCTCTCTCTCTCTCTCTCTCTCTCTCTCTCTCTCACACACACACACTCACGTCCTGAGAGCATCTCTTGACCCCCGCTGCACCCCGCCCTCCACTTCGTCCCGGTGTCCCGCACCCTCGTCAACACAGTGTGCTCCACCCCAGCGCCTTGATCTCCGTGTTCCCGTGGCTGAGGTTGATCATGGTCCACCTCCATGGAGGATTCCTCAGCCACAAGTCACCTTTACTCCCACCTCCAAGGCAGACCACCACTACTGCAGAAACAACTAGCACTGGAGCACACCAGTGCAGTGTCCTCCTCCGTACCTGCCGCGTGCCATCTCTACGTGGACGGTTCCGTGCAGCTAGACGGCAGTGCGGGGTGCGCTATGTACTCAACTGACGTAGAACCACCGGAGGGAGGCTGGGCTGGCAGCAGACTGCCTAACTCGTCCAGTTCCACCTACTGCGAGTTACGGGGACTCCTGCTGGCCATTGCATTTCTCTGCGAACGACAATTGCATGGCGTGATCTTGTGTGACTCTCAGTCTGCCCTTCAAGCCATCTCGTCTCCACAACCCACACACCGCTGCCAAGTTAATAAAATTTTGCATCAATTAGTCTCAGCTCTGGACAGTTCTCTCAAGGTACAGTTCGTATGGATTCCGTCCCATGTTGGCATTACAGCTAACGACACAGTGGATCTCCTCGCAAAAGACGCCTGCAGACTCCCTCTGCCCGACGGCGCCACACCCTCCCTCCGTTGCTACAAAAAGATGATACACGCAGCAGCTCATCTCTCCACACACCACCGCACGGAAGCTGAGCGGCCTCAGAGTGTATCTATCCAGCACTATGACCACTTCCGTCTATCCCCACCAAAGTATCGCCGACACGGTCTGATGGTTCGGAGACACAACATTGTGTCTGCTCGGCTTCGGCTTGGTTACCGACCAGTGTGGCAAGTGTCTGATGCTGGGGACATTTCTCACTTCTCCAACTGCAAGCTGTGCGACACACTCAACGCTAATAGTCTGCACCACTACTGCCTCGAGTGCCCCTCGGTCAGTGATATGCTGCCTCAGGCTCGGCCCTTGCTCAGTGTTTGTGACTATCTTCTAAAAGACAATAATTTGGATGTCATTCTGGTGCGACACCCACACTTCGGTGGGTGCTGACCGCTATTCTGTTCTGTGAGTGTGTGTTCTGCGAGACACAGATAACCCTTGTGGCAATCAACCTCGTCACTTCCCTAATGGGAAGTCACGTGTAAACAAATATTGTCTGTATTACAATGGTCTGCCGCTCTTTGAGCGTAATAAATTGATAAAAACAAAAAAACACACACACACACACACACACACACACACACACATACACACACACACACACACACACACACACACATACACACACACACACATACACACACACACACACACACACACACACACACACACACACACACACACACACACACACACATTTAAACAGGCTGCAAAAAGAAAAAAAAAACACCTATGTACTCTCAGTTCAATAATAATAATAATGATAATGATAATAATAATACAAAACACAATGATAGCTGGCACGATGAATAAATGCCATGATTATACCCTACCATACATCTATATTATAACTACTGTATCCTCATTGCATTTTGCTTCAGATAAAATAAAGTTCAATATCTTCAGGCTGCAAAAAGAAAAAAAAACACCTATGTACTCTCAGTTCAATAATAATAATAATGATAATGATAATAATAATACAAAACACAATGATAGCTGGCACGATGAATAAATGCCATGATTATACCCTACCATACATCTATATTATAACTACTGTATCCTCATTGCATTTTGCTTCAGATAAAATAAAGTTCAATATCTTCATGTCTAGTGAGTGAAGGAGAGGAGACCTTACTGGATGTCTAGCCCGGGAAGAGCAGTACTGAAACGGGAGGCAATGTAGGAAGGCGCTTGTCTGGCTTCTTGGACGAGAGAGAGAGAGAGAGAGAGAGAGAGAGAGAGAGAGAGAGAGAGAGAGAGAGAGAGAGAGAGAGAGAGAGAGAGAGAGAGAGAGAGAGAGAGAGAGAGAGAGAGAGAGAGAGAGAGAGAGAGAGGAGAGAGAGAGACTATGGGGTTTCTCTGCATAGAGGTATCGAGTGTGACCTGTGTAGCTTTGGGTTACGTTAGGTTAGGTCCAAGAGTGTGATTACTGGCGGAAAAAAAAACCTGTCACTTATATACAACAGGAATGAACCCAAACCGTCCTTATTTACTGCAAAAATTATAACATTTGTTATTATTTCTTTAATTTTGGTATTGGTTAAGTCATGGATGGATGAAGATTAGGAAGAAAATGTGCCTTTATAAATAATTATGTACGTTTATGTATGCATTTGGCTTTTATTATATATGTAAATCGTGTTTTCGAGTTTCACGATGATGAATTTGGATGCAACGAGTGAGTGAGTACAGATAGGCAGTTGTATTAATAGTCATAAAGTGTATTAATTATATAAGTATGTGCTTAGTGTGCTGATTCAATGTAAAACGTGAGTGAGTGGGTGTACGTATGTATGTGTATTCACTGTCACAGTCTGTTGCTGGTCTCTCTCGAGACAGCCGGCCGTCCCCCTATGGAAAGAGCTCAGAGGTGTGTGTGTGTGTGTGTGTGTGTGTGTGTGTGTGTGTGTAGTTCGTGGAATTAACGTAAGCCGACTTTAGGAAAAACTTGCAGTCAGATTACGAAATGTTTGGAAATGGATAATAGTGTGGTAGGCAGGTATATAAAAAGCTGTTTGACGAGAGTGACGTGAATGCGTTCGCAGAATGAACATGATGAACTGTAGGAAGAAATTGCATTTAGACAGTGACATGTTTAAGAATATGTGATATTATAGTAACGGCAGATGAAGGAACATTTTAACGTGAGTGAGTGAGTGGAATTTACGTAGGATGGACTTTAGGAAAAAAAAGGAAAACGCAGTCAAATGGTTTTGTAGGACCAGTATTATAGTGTTAGGGTAAGGTAAGCAGAAGGTTTGTAATTTATGTAGATGGTCTGCTAATACAGGTGTGTGAGTGTGTCTAGAAAGCTGTCTAACGTAAAAATTGAGTCAAGTTCCTGGTAAGAGCGCGGTAGCCTGGATGTAGGAAGGTTTAGGGCGCGTGACTGACTGAGAATAAGCAAGCTGAGGGAAAATGTTATTACGCATGTGTGAGGGAAGGGAGGGAGGAAGGGGATATTATACTTTAGGAAGGAACTGGTGTTGGTAGTGGTGGTTATAGAAAGTCGATAAGCGTCTATGTGTATATGAGTGGAAGGTAAATTATTAGCACCTATACTACTACTGCTTTTACACACACACACACACACACACACACACACACACACACACACACACACACACACACACCTAATCCTGCTCATGTATCCTACAAAAAAATATAAGTAAAATTAAGGAAGAGGGAAAAGAAAGGTATATTTAAGCAAATTCTTTTTTTTTTTTTTAATACTATCTCCCGAGGCTTCTTCAGTGGCATCTCCCCTCCTTTCCTCTCCCCTGCCCCTCTTTACCCCTTACGACTGTCAGTGGTGGAATGTAAGGCAAATGAAAGTTGATGAAGAAAATAAAAAAGAAAAGAGAAAGGTTTCGCTTCACCTTAAATAGCTGCGTAGTATTTTTTTTTTCTCATTGTGAGATGCTTGCTGAGATGTGAAGGGGTGCCAAGAAGCTTTTTGTTTTGCGTGTGTGTGTGTGTGTGTGTGTGTGTGTGTGTGTGTGTGTGTGTGTGGTTGTGGTTGTGGTTGTGGTTGTGGTTGTTCGTTTTTTGTTACTATTATGGTAAACACCATCACCTAACTATTAAATGATAATGTTACACCAACTATAGCAACTACTACTACTACAGATGCCACCGCCACTCCCAAAATAAACTCGAGTTCACTGATCTTCACGTAGGAAGCAACGACTTTATTCAATTAACACCACATTAATTATATTGGTGTGAGTTTAAACAAGTATAAAAATAATCATGGAATTGACAATATTTTTTGATGTGATCTATGTAAGTCATTAGGTCTGTTCGCTCCACTAT
>JAXIVD010003200.1:5000-27795 GCA_036785275.1 Cancer borealis
CAGACAGTGAATGAATAAATGAACACACGTCTATATACATAAAAACGCAATACAATAACCAATGAAAAAAATAATAATAATAATAATCACCACCACCACCACCACCACCACCACCACCACCACCACCACCACCACCACCACCACCACCACAACCACCACCACATTTACGTATGAAGAAGAAGGAATAGGAGGAAGAGGATTAGAACGAGGTAGGAGAGGAGGATGGTGATAATGATGGTGATAAAGAGGAAGAGGAGGAAGAGGAAAAGGAGGAGAAGGAAGAGGAGGAAGAGGAGGAAGTTGATGGTGAAGCTAATGTGAGGAGGAGGAAGAGGAGGACAAGGAGGAAGGAAAGGATATGAAAGGAGAGGATAATAAAGAGGAGGAAGGAAGAGGAAGAGGAAGAAGACAAGAAGAGGAGAAGGAAGACAAAAACAAGGACAAGAATAAGTTTTAAAAAATGAAAACAAAAACAAAAATTCCCCAAAATATGAAATAAATAAATAAAATGTAAAAAATTAAAAAATAAATAAAGCGTGGTAGTGGTGATGGTGGTGGTGGTGGTGATGGTGGTGGTGGTGGTGGTGGTGGTGGTGGTGGTGGTGGTGGTGGTGGTGGTGGTGGTGGTGGTGGTGGTGGTGGTGGTGGTGATGGTGGTGGTGGTGGTGGTGGTGGTGGTGGTGGTGGTGGTGGTGGTGGTGGTGGTGGTGGTGGAACTATCATCATTGCTAGAGAGTGTTACTGCTACTACTACTACTACTACTACTACTACTACTACTACTACTACTACTACTACTACTACTACTACTACTACTACTACTACTACTACTACTACTACTACTACTACTACTACTACTACTACTACTACTACTACTACTACTACTACTACTACTACTACTACTACTACTACTACTACTACTACTACTACTACTACTACTACTACAAGAGGCATTGAACTCAAACCTCTCACCTTCCTATCCCTTCCTATACTCTTCTTCCTCCTCCTACTCCTCCTCCTCCTCCTCCTCTCGTGCTACCGGACTGACACGATGGAGGGAGGAAAGGAGAGGGAGGGAGAGAGAGAGGGGGATGGAGAGGGAGGAGGGAGGGAGAGGGAGAGGAGAGGGAGGGAGAGAAGAGGTATTGAACGAAGGAAGGGAGGCTCAGTGTTGTCAGAATGTAAACAAATCGAGGTAGAATTCGGCTCCCAAGAGGAATTCGGCTCAACTTTTGAATCTCAATAGAACATGAATATTTTACGAGTATGTAGCGATGGGTAGGCCAATTCACCTCCTTTTTTAGGCCCACTGTACCGTAAGGAAGAGTAGCACTAACAGAAAGGTCACCCATATGTCAGGAAGGAAAATAGAATAAATAAAATAAATAAATAAATGAATAAATAATAAAAAAAATTGGACTGTAAACTGAAAATATTGTTTTTTTTTTGTTTTTTTTACTGTTTCTTGCCTCCTTTCCCACCTATTGCTGGATGATATTTTTCCTCCTCCCTTACGTTCCAGTTCACTCCTCCTCCTCCTCCTCCTCCTCCTCCTCCTCCTCCCTCCGTCAGCTCCTCTCTTTCTCTAACTTCCTCTCATTGGACAGGTGTCAAGGCAATTTTCAAACTCCAAGTGAAAGCAGAGAGACATTTCCTCTCACTTTTTTTCCTTTCTCTCTCTCCCTCTCCCTCTCCCTCGCTGTTATGTAAAAGTCTACGGAGACGCCTTGCCATATTTAATTTACTCTAGACTTAACTGAAATCCTATAAATTCGACTCAAAAAGAAAGGAAATAGCGGTTGATTTGTTTCTTTTTCTTTCAATGTTTCTTTTCCTACAGTTCAATGTTTTCTGCAAGTTTCCTCAACACCAAGAAACGTAACAGTCCTACCTACAAAACGGATCATTGAACAGAAAACGAGGGTGTGATGCAGATATAATAATAATAACAATAATAATAATAACAAATATATATATGCTTTCGTCCTTCACAAGATACTTCAGTCTGGCATGAAAGTTAACGGCGTAGAAAACGTTGCATATGGCTGTGTTCTATTTCACAACATTTTACCTTTTTTTTTGCAGACTATAAACCGTTCCAGTCCACTAGGTAAAAAAAAATATAGATGTTTATCCATATATGTTACTATTTTATAAGGTTTTTTTATTGCAACATGAAAAAGTGAAGTATTGTAATGACTTTTTTATATTGGAAAAAAATCTTATGCAATGATTAATATATTGCAATACAGGTATTTATTTCACCTGATTTTTTTTTTTTTTTTACTGTATCGCTGAATTTCATACGGTAAAAATGAAATTAAATAAAAAAACAAATAGATAATCAGCTTTATATTTATTGCGGAAAAAAACTTTAATTATCACATCGCAGATAAAACACAAACACAAACATAAACACAAACACACAAAAGATAAAATACTGATGCAGAGTTTGGGTCAGTTTCAAATTTCTTATTATACATATAATTGCAAGTCGTGTTTCAACATATAAAAAAAAAAGGAAGACTTAAGATGGAACTAAAATAGCCACAAAATGAGTGTAGTTAAAGGAGGAGGAGGAGGAGGAGGAGGAGGAGGAGGAAGAGAAAAGGCAGACTTGGAGGGAAGAAAGGAAGGATAAGAAGAATAAAGAGAAAAAAATAAGTGAAATAAGAACATGAGGCAGAGAAAAAAAATAATAGAAAAATAAAAAACAAATTCTATTAAAAACAAACTAAAAACAAAAAAAATATCACATTAAAAAAATATTAATTAAAACAAGACCAAAATAAATCACATTCCCACACCACATTCCATTCCCTTATCACCTTATAAACTTTTTTTTCAACTTGGGCCACGGCGTATCAGCTCTTTTGTCAGGAAGGCTTGGCAGGGGACTAACAAAACCACCACCACCACCGTTTGGGGAGGCTGGTGGGGTGGGGAGAGGCATTACATTAGGGGAGATAGAAGGGGAAGGGGAATGGGGCGGAGAAGGAGAGTGGGGAGGAGAAGGTGTAGTTTGTAGAGACGAGTCAGACGATGAACGGTCTCTCGGGTACGCAAATGCATCTCGTCTCTTCTCTCCCTGAAGAAGAAAACGGGAAGAAGTTTTGATATTAAAGCGGACTATTATATTTTTTTTAATTTGACTTTTTTTCCCTCTCAGTAGGTTAGGTAGGTAGGTAGGTAGGTAGCGTGCATGCAAGCAGTGGGTAAAGTTGTGTTAAGTTTATAATTGTTGGCCGTGTATACCAGGATGATGTGACGGAGAAAACGTAAGTCTGTCTAAGTAAGGTTGAAATTATTTGAGATTTGAGGCATGTTTTGAAAAGGGAGGAAGGAAGAAAGGAAGAGAGAGAAAGAGGGAGAGAGGAAGAAAGGAAGCAAGGAAGGAAGCAAAAAAGGATGGAAGGAAGGAAGGAAGAGAAGAAAATAATTACGAAAAGAAGCAATATTTGTTTTTTGTTTTATCTTAACCATGATTGAAATTTATTAACGTTGCCGAGAAAAAAGAAAAGAAATATGAACACAAAAAAGAATGCAAAGAAAATTGTTGCAACGTCATAACATATAAATAAAAAATAATGATAAAATAAATAGATATAAAAAAAAATGCGTTAATAAACCTATTTAAAAGACGGGAAAAAACTAAACACATAATTAAACAGCAAATAAACCAAACGAGGAAAAAAAAAAATAGATAAATAAAATAAAAACTAGATAATCTTCATATTTCAGATTAATCTCTCATTTCCATTTCCATTTCCATTTCCACTAACTTTTCCTCTCCTAATAACAACAAGACAGCATCACACACTTAGAATATAATAGCACTCAAGATGTATAAATAAATCAAATAAAATGAAATCTAAACAAATGAGATCACAACACCTTTTATATATTACGCTGATTGGAGTGAATTTAATCTGCATTCTAATCAAGATGAAAGGATTGGGTTTAAGACGCAGCCTCAACACCCTTTAGCGGCTCGTGTTAAGGCGATCCAATCCTCTTAAGGTTGACATTATTACTCCGTTTATTGAAGTACTTATAGACGCCTGAGAAATCTTACTTATTTTTTTTACATGACAATTAACCTGTTTTTATTATCATTGTTATTGTTATTATTATTATTATTATTATTATTATTATTATTATTACTATTATCATCATCATTATCGCGCACACACACACGCACACGCACACGCACACGCACACACACACACACCTGTTTTGAGTAGAAGCTGCCCAGGTCAACACTCCCTCGCTGTTTCCTTGACCTCATTGCCCTTGAAGGAAAACAAAGAACGGTGTTAGACAAAGGGAAACAAAGGGGAAACAAAGGGGAAACAAAGGGGAAACAGGGGAAACAAAGGGGAAACAAAGGGGAAACGAGGAAACAAAGAGGAAACAAAGGGGAAACAAAGGGGAAACAAAGGGGAAACAAAGGGGAAACAAAGGGAAAAAAACAGATAATGGGGAAAGTGAGGTTAGGGAAGTTCATATATTGAAGGAGTACTATTATTTATTTTCTCAAGTTTCGACAAATAACTAAATAACTAAATAAATAAATAAATAAATAAAATAATGAAATAAATGAACGAATAAATAAAATAAATAAGAATCAATCAATACATCAAATAAACACATAAATACATAAATGCAAATAAATCAAAAAAATTCAAAAATCAAAACAAGTCAAAATAAATAAAAATAAATAAATAAATAAATAATATAAAACCCACACAAATAAAAATTAAATAAAACTAGTAAAAAAAACAAGACAAAAACAAAAAAATATATATAAATAAACCCACACACCCCAAAAAAAATTATAATTCAAATAAAACTTTAAATAAAATCAAACCAGTATCTTCCTAAATCCTTCGCCTCACCTGTCTTTGAACCTCGTTAGGATGGGCTTATCCTGCAGGACCTTCACCTGGTGGCGGGCTGAGGCACCAGTGGGGGCAGTGGAGTCCTTATCCTCTGATCCTCTTTTAGCTAAGGATTCTTCATACTAGGGGGAGGAGGAGGAGGAGGTTAGGAGAGGAGGAGAGGAGGAGAAGAGGAGGAGAAGAGGAGGAGGAGGAGGAGGTTAGGAGAGGAGAGGAGAGGAGAGGAGAGGAGAGGAGAGGAGAGGAGAGAAAAGATCAGAAAATGTCAGGAAAAGTCAGGAAAAGTCAGGAAAAAAGTCAGGAAAAAAAATAAAACATCAAAAAAATGTGAATAAATATAAATATATAAATTATCTTTTAATTAACATTCGATCTATTTCTTTCTTTAGGTGTTGCTATGGTTTACTTTCTTCCCTCTATTTATGCCCTCCCTCCTTTCCTCCCTACTTCCCTCCCTCCTTCCCTCCCTTCCTTACCCTGCTGAGATAGCCCTGTACGTAGGGTGAGAGGCCTGGCAGGGTGAGGAGGGCAGCGGCAGAGGGTCGTCGTTCAGGGGTCGTTCGAAGTAGTACCATTGTTAAGTAGTGAACGAGGGAATTGTAGCTTCTGTAGGGTGAAAAAAAGGGAAAAATGGGTGACGGGGGGGGAAAAAAGGGTGACAAGGGGGGAAAAAAAAGGTGAACAAGGAGAAAAATAAAGGGTGAGAATCAACACTCACATATCCTTACATTACCCCTAAAACCCCCCCCAAAAAAACTTAATTACCCTTAAAAACTCCAACAAAATCTTACATTACTCTTAGAAACTCCAAAATACCTTACATTACCCCTTAGAAAACCCCAAAAAAACTTACAATACCCCTTATAAAACCCCCAAAAAAACTTACAATACCCCTTAGAACCCCAAAAACCCTTAGAAACCCCCTTACTTACGTTGGCAAGGGTTGGTATTCCCCTTGAAGTATTTTCTCCGTTAATCCATTGAAGGAGGTATCATAGAAGGGTTGACGGAGGGCACACAGCTCGTATAGTACACATCCCACCGCCCACATGTCCGACTTATGGTTGTATGGGCGTCTGTGGGTAGGAAATAGGGTGTGAGAGAGGGTGTGAGGGTGAAGGAGAGAAGAAGGAGAGAAAGGAGGAAGAAATGAGGTGAGGAGAGAAAAAGAAGAAATGGAGAGAGAATGTGATAGGAAGAAAGGGGAAAAAAAGGAGAAAAAAAGGTAAGAAGATAGGAAAGGGAGGATATGAAACGGAGATAGAATGAGGAGAGGAGAGAAATGTGGAGGGAATAAAGGAAGGAAGTAGAAAGGAGAGGATAGGAGAAAGAAAGAGAAATGAAAAGAAACACCAAAATAACGGAAGAAATAATACTAACAAAAAATTCAAATGGAAATAGCGGAGGAAGGAAAGAAAAGTGAACTACCACTACTACTACTACTACTACTTTTACTTATACACACCTCCGGCAGATCTCTGGGGATAGATAGAAGGGCGTGCCTATAGTAGTCGTAGCTAAGTCTTGTCTATCTTGCAGTAGTCTCGCGATGCCGAAATCTCCCACCTTGACCATGTTCGTCTCGGTCAAAAAAATGTTCTGAGTCTTCAAATCTAGAATGAAAATGATTTAAATATGAAAAAAGTGGAATTATAAGGTTTGGAATTTTTTATAATTGTGTTTTATTTGTATGTATATCATTTATTTTGATACCATGTTCGTCGTCTGAGTCTCACTGAGTCTAGACTAATATATAAACAATAATAATTCCTTTTTAATATTTTTTTTTCAACGTTATAACCATTTTCTTTGAAAATTTCTTACCATAACAGAAAACCAAGCTATTAAAGGAAAGACTAAAGCAAACCCAGCTTGCCTCACCTCTATGTAGAATGTTATTAGAGTGAAGGTACTGCACAGCGAGGATAATCTGAGAGAACCAATCTAACACCACATCCTCGGCGATCCATTGTCCTCTTTTCTTGGCTTCACTCACTCGCTGGGATAAATCACCTGTAAAAAAAGACAAAAATGAAACAATAAGAGATAACGAGAAAAAATATTACTCCACTACTATTTCATACATTATTTTCAACCTTTCTCCTCCTCCTTACTTACCTCCATCAGCATACTCCATCACAATACACATGGTTAGCGGGGAATGCCTTATAAAACATTCCTTATAGCGTACGATGCTCGCGTGCTTACAACGGGCGAGTACCTGAGCTTCTAAACGAGTCTTTTCCACCTCTTCCTCAGGCAAGTCTTCCATCCTTACCTCCTTCATCACGTATCTGCAGGAGAGGAGAAATTTGGTGTCTGTTAATGGTAAAAGCAATGGAGAAAGATTTTGAAAGAGAAATAAGACGCTGGAAGCGGAAGGAAAATATATAAAAAAAAGGAAAAGAATGAAAAGAAAGTGCTTAGAGATGGTAAATAGGGACGTAGAGAGAAAAATTAGACTGAAAAATGCTGAAAAAAGAAGGGAAAACAAGATCAAATGAAAAGACCTGCCCATCTCTCCTTTCCTCCCTTCATTAACCCTTCTTATCTTACCTCCCTTTTCTGTCTACTTTCCTCCCTTACCTGCGGCATGAGCAGGTGCTAACAACCAGCCACGCTTCCCCAAAGGTGCCACGTCCAATACTGGCTACCTTCTTAAACCGGGCACTCATGTCGACCTGCAGGAAAGAAAACGAGGTGTAAGAGTTGTAAACATAGATCAAATGTTACCCAAGTTTCTATTTCTGTATCACGCTTAAGACTAAATAAAGTGTATATAGTATCATTATTATTATTAAGTGGTGCTTGTTATGGTTAGATTGCGAATACGCCAGTCATAACGATTTATAAAAAGTATTAATAATCGAGCTATTTAAGACTTGTTCCGTCAGGCTTGTCCACTCATTGATAATTCTTAATGGAAAACAAAAACGTATTTCTTTTCGTGGTAGTGTGTGTGTGTGTGTGTGTGTGTGTGTGTGTGTGTGTGTGTGTGTGTGTGTGTGTGTGTGTGTGTGTGTGTATGTGTGTGTATGCGCGCGCCTTCCTTCCCCCTCTCCCTCCCGCCCCCTTGTCATAACCACGGAGGATCTAAATTAATCATCTCTATCATAATTATTTCCTCTCCTGCATGGCATTAATCTAGTTGTAATAATAATAATAATTGGTATAATAACCACACCATGGTAACAGAAGAACGTCTAACTACTACTTATAATTGATCGTTAACATAGATGGTCGTTAACGCGCCCCTCCCCGTCCCCCCACCATCACACGCCTCGTTCGGTAGTTAGCCTCGTTTAAACACGCATTAACTCCACATCAACACTTGTCACATTAACCTCGTCCTCCATAATGACATATAATTAGTTAATGTAGATATAAAAACCACCGGACAACACATATATCAAAGTGTTAGGTAATTAGACTCGTTTAAACACTAACTCAACATTAACCAACTCTCGTTTTCTATAATACCTAATAGTAAGTTAATGAGAATATAGAACACACTAGATAACATATATATCAAAGTGTTATTCTTATATATATTAGTTATAGTTAGTTGTTATTCTTGACTTCACTTACCTCCATCCTGCCTGTCTGTCTGAAGCTCTGAAACACACTGGCCTCCTAGCTGGACACACACACACACACACACACACACACACACACACACACACACACATGCCACTAAGATGTTGTTGCCAGATTTTACAGAATATATAATAATAGTTAAATAGTTTCCATATTATTGATAATGCTTGATGCTTTTTTCTTTCTTTTTCTCTCTCTTGATCACCCACACTGGTGTTAAAAATTACCTGCACATCCACGAGACAGGTGTGCATAACAGACAGATAGACAGGAGAGCAGGTACAGGTGGCCATTAAGCAGGTAAGCAGATAACAACAATTCACACCTTGAAAACAAATGTCAATAATTAATAGTCTTTGAAAGGCAAGTCATGAAGGGTTAGTCACACCTCGAGGAAAAAAACCTGAAAATTAAAACATATAATAACGTATAGATTTAACACTCACCACGTCATGTCCCACGGAGCATCTTTTTCCCTCCTCCTCTGATGGACGAAGAGGAGGAGGAGGAGGAAGAGATTGGTGTCTAGAACAGTGGTTCTTAACCTTGTTGGAGGTACTGAACCCCACAAGTTTCATATATGCATTCATCGAACCCTTCGTAGTTGGAAAAATAAAATGTGCTTTTTTTTTCTTCAAATTCAAAACATATGTATATAACTATATACTGTATTAGTGCACAAACTGTATCATGCATCATTTGCATCATTTGCGTGATCAGCTGCAGCCAATGATGGCCAAGCAGAGCGTGACGTCACGAATCATACGAGCGGGGTGAACCAAACCGCCGAACCCCTGAAACTGACTCACCGAACCCCTGGGGTTCGATCGAACCCAGGTTAAGAACCACTGGTCTAGAAGATGGAGGAGGAGGGTGGAGGGGGTGAGGGGGGCCCACCGCAAGGTATTATATAGGTACCTAACCTAACCATAACATAACCGTAACCTAACCTAACAACCTTAACCTAATCATAACTCAATGGCATTAACATTAAATTCGCTATATAACACGACATTAACACTGATTTTGTTATATAATACGTCATTAACACTAAATTAACACTGATGTTCCACATAATACGGAGCCTCTAGTATCTTAACTCACTTTTGAGCACTAATAATTACGGTTTGAGGCTTAACATCACAGTCCTTACCGCAGAAAACACTTAAACAATCACTACATAGCGTTAAAATCACTCTAATTATCTTTCTCCATTTGTATAATATCTTTCCTATCAAAATTAAGAATATTCACACCTCAACACCTCACTGCTCGCGCGCCATTTTTCAACTGAGCTGGGGAGGAAGGAGCGGGGAGGGACTCTGAAAACAATAGCCGATATGAAACAATGAATCTGATTGGCTCAAGAAGTATTGTGCATATAAGACAATGAATGCTATTGGCTATGCTTTCACTAGTGTCCGCTAGATATCACCCCCATCATACAAATTTCCCGCCATATTTCAACTGAGCGGGGGAGGGAAGAGTAGGGGGGGAGACTAAACCATAGCCGATATGAAAGAATGAATCTGATTGGCTTAAGAAGTATTGTGTGTATAAGACAATGAATGCTATTGGCTATGCTTTCACTAGTCCCCGCTAGGTGTCTCCCCCATCATACCAACTTCCCGCCAGTTTCTGGCTGGCTGGCTGGCTGAGTTATGTTACGCTGTATATTTATTCAATTTACAAGGTAATTAATAGTTTGTTTTATACGTAATTGAACGAGTGAAGTGTGTGAAGAGAGCTGAACAAGTATCTGAAGTTGAATTTGCAGTGTGTTATTAAGGTAAGGAGATATAATGAGTACTTAACCCAACCACATATTAACCACTATTATTATTATCATTATTATTATTATTATTATTATTATTATTATTATTATCATTATTATTATTGGTGTTATTATTGGTGTTATTTTACATCTTCACCAGAATGATATAGAGTAAGGTCAGGCCTCCCCCACCGTGGTCCCTCACCTAACCGCCCATCCCTCCCTGGCCCCCATACTTTACCGCCCACCCTCTCTGGCCCCCATACTTAACCGCTCACCCTCCCTGGCCCCCATACTTAACCGCCCACCTTCCCTGGCCCCCATACTTAAACGCCCATCCTCCCTGGCCCCCATACTTTACCGCCCACCCTCTCTGGCCCCCATACTTAACCGCCCACCTTCCCTGGCCCCCATACTTAACCGCCCACCCTCCCTGGCCCCCATACTTAACCGTCCACCCTCCCTGGCCCCCATACTTAACCACCCACCCTCCCTGGCCCCCATACTTAACCGCCCACCCTCCCTGGCCCCCATACTTAACCGCCCACCCTCCCTGGCCCCCATACTTAACAGCCCACCCTCCCTGGCCCCCATACTTAACCGCCCACCCCTTCCTGGCCCCCATACTTAACCGCCCACCCTCCCTGGCCCCCATACTTAACCGCCCACCCTCCCTGGCCCCCATACTTAACCGCCCACCCTCCCTGGCCCCCATACTTAACTGCCCACCCTCCCTGGCCCCCATACTTAACCGCCCGCCCTGGCCCCTATACTTAACCGCCCATCCCTCCCTGGCCCCTATACCTAACCGCCCACTCCTCCCAGGCACCCATACTTAACCGCCCACCCTTCTCTGGCCCCCATACTTAACCATCCACCCCTCCCTGGCACCCATACTTAACCGCCCAGCCTTCCCTGGCCCCCATACTTAATCGCCCACCCCACCCTGGCCCCTATACTTAACCGCCCATCCCTCCCTGGCCCCTATACTTAACCGCCCATCTCTCCCTGGCCCCTATACCTAACCGCCCATCCCTCCCTGGCACCCATACTTAAAATCCCACCCTTCCCTGGCCCCCATACTTAACCGCCCACCCCATCCTGGCCCCCATACTTTACTGCCCACCCTCCCTGGCCCCCATACTTAACCGCCCACCTTCCCTGGCCCCCATACTTAACCGCCCATCCTCCCTGGCCCCCATACTTTACCGCCCACCCTCTCTGGCCCCCATACTTAACCGCCCACCTTCTCTGGCCCCCATACTTAACCGCCCACCCTCCCTGGCCCCCATACTTAACCGTCCACCCTCCCTGGCCCCCATACTTAACCACCCACCCTCCCTGGCCCCCATACTTAACCGCTCACCCTCCCTGGCCCCCATACTTAACCGCCCACCCTCCCTGGCCCCCATACTTAACAGCCCACCCTCCCTGGCCCCCATACTTAACCGCCCACCCCTCCTTGGCCCCCATACTTAACCGCCCACCCTCCCTGGCCCCCATACTTAACCGCCCACCCTCCCTGGCCCCCATACTTAACCGCCCACCCTCCCTGGCCCCCATACTTAACCGCCCACCCTCCCTGGCCCCCATACTTAACCGCCCGCCCACCCTGGCCCCTATACTTAACCGCCCATCCCTCCCTGGCCCCTATACCTAACCGCCCACTCCTCCCTGGCACCCATACTTAACCGCCCACCCTTCTCTGGCCCCCATACTTAACCATCCACCCCTCCCTGGCACCCATACTTAACCGCCCATCCTTCCCTGGCCCCCATACTTAATCGCCCACCCCACCCTGGCCCCTATACTTAACCGCCCATCCCTCCCTGGCCCCTATACTTAACCGCCCATCTCTCCCTGGCCCCTATACGTAACCGCCCATCCCTCCCTGGCACCCATACTTAAAATCCCACCCTTCCCTGGCCCCCATACTTAACCGCCCACCCCATCCTGGCTTCAGCAGCTTGAGAGTGTTTTTTTTGCATGATGCACTGTACTATATGGGAAACACGGAAATTATGTTATAATCATAGCTGTTGATAGTGACTATACTGTCCCACCCTTCACATTCCTGTATATATAGTGACAGGTGTATAGCTATATCTTTCACCGTAGAAGAGAAATATTTTAAGGTCTTGTTATCAAACTGAGGACATTGTAGATGTGCTGGACACAGTCACTCCCGCGTCACCCCTCCACCCCATCCCTCTTGGCCTCTTGTGTTTACTGTTTACATCATGTGGCGGCCGGCGAGGAGGGTTCTGCTTCTTATTAACACCCGTAGCGAGGTAATTACTGACAGTACCTTAACTATGTACCTATAATAGAAACTCTAATGAATACTACATCATTTGAACACTTAATATTTAAAGGGAAATAAGAGGGAGTGATGGAGGAGGCAAGAATGTGTTATGGTGGCCGGGAATAAGTGAAAATTATACTAATGATAAATGACAAGGAGAATGCAAAGAAAAGGAATGATAAGGAGAATTATGATGAAAATAGGATAATGAGAGGGGATATTAGAGGGTCTGGAAGAGGTGGATAAAATGGGAGATCAGGAAATGAGAAAAATTATGATGGAAGAACTAAAATAGAGAATATATAGACTGAAAGAAGGATATTGGAGGAAGAGATAACGGTAAATATTTATAATACAACCCATTCCATATCTCGTTACCTTTACAATGCACTGCAAATTCAACCTTCAGATACTTGTTCAGATCACACCAAACAGTTATGCCGCTGAATTACAGAAAAAAAATATTTTTTATTTTTATTAGGTTACGTTAAGTATAGTTAGGTTAGGTTAGATTTAATTAGGTTGTTATGGTATGTTATGTTATGTTAATTTAGATTAAGTGCTTATAGATACGGCAGCCATACCCTGTTGTCATCCCCTATTGGTACGGCATCTGCCAGCGTCACCCACTGCATTAAATTTGACATTTTCATCGTACAAAGAGTTTCAAAAACACTTAGAAAGTTATCAACAGAATAATCTGCTATTCCTACGGCCTGTGCCTTATTATTTACCTGGTAAAGCATCTTTCAAGTTATGTTAGGTTTGGTTAGGTACGGTTTGGATCAGTTAGGTTCGGTTATATAAACTTTTTACCCAAAAGTTAGGCTCGTGCCGTATCTATAACCGAGCACTATGAGGATACGGCTGCCGTACCTGTAAGCACTGACTAAAAAGATGGATATTATTGAGACATTACTTATATAGACAAAATAAATAACTTAAAAACACAAAAATAAGATAGGAGAAACATGATTAAATAGAGAAGAAATATGGAAGTAAGAATAATAGATTGTTGACTTGGCTTGATATCCTTACCAGTCGAGTGTTATAATGATGATAATAATAATAATAATAATAATAATAATAATTGTTTGTCTGCTTCAATAGGTGTGTGCGTCTAGATTCAAGGCTACACCTGTCACCCCTACACTCTTATCAAGGGTGAGCTGCGGGGGTGTGAAGCTGCTAGGGTGTGGTAGCCTCAACCCCCACCACACCACCACAGCCACACCCCACAGGCTCTTCCACACCTCTCCCCTGACTACTGCTGAGGCAGGATCAACAGCTGTAAGTGTGTTTTAATGTGTATGTGTGTGTGTGTGTGTGTATTATTATTGTTATTATTATTATTATGTGAGGTAGATTTGGCTTAAGTTTTTTTCATTTATTTATTTATTTATTTATTTATTCATTCACTTACTAACTAACTAACTCATTCACTCACTCACTCACTCACTCACTCACTCACTCACTCACTCACTCACTCACTCACCCACCCACTCACTCACTCACTCTATCTCTCTCCTACAGGCATTGGTGGAGGCAGATCCGGACCGCCTGTACAACTGTGTGGAGGTGGAATGCAGGGGACACGATGTGGCTGTCATGCGCTCCTATCAAAAGTTTGTCTCTACTGCGGCAGCTCACCTAGATATACCCTTAGAGAAGATGTAAGTGTGTGCGTGTGTGTGTGTGTGTGTGTAAGTTTTTTTCTCTCAGTGCTTCTAAATCTTCCCTTCCCCTTCAGCTCTCATCCCCTTCCATTTACACTAACCTAACCTAACCTAACACCTCTCCCCCTTCCCCCCCACAGCTACTGGCCCAAAAAACACATTCAGCGCTGGACTCTACTCAAATCGGTACACATACACAAGAAGCATCGCGTACAGTATGAGGCGCGCACACACTTTCTGGTGATGACTTTCGCGCGCATGACTGGGTCGACGGCCGATACCTTCCTGGAGTATGTGCAGCGTAACATTCCTGAAGGTGTTGCCATGAAGGTGACCACGGTATGTTGGTGTGCGTGTGTGTGTGTGCGTATATTTATTTATTTATTTATTTATTTATTTATTTATTATCTCTGTTTATTTGTCTGTGTTATCTATTTATACATTTATTTGTTTACGTTTGTATATATATCAGGTTGTTATTCACCTTTGTTATTTTATATGTGTATTTATCTATTTATTAATTCATTTAAACTCATTCACTCACACGTATCATCTTTATTCATTTTATTTATTCACTCACTCATCCACACATAATCTATATTCATTTATTCATACATTTATTCACACACTGACTTGTTCATTCCCTCATTCCTTCAGCACCAGATTGAGAGACTTCCGCCCCACGTCGAGCCATCCGCTGAGGTGGTGACGTGAGGCTGTGTGCGCGTTTGTGTGTGTGTGTAGGTTGGTATAGTGTATGTATAGTGTATAAATATAATGATGTGTGTATATCAAGTTTTATTGTGGTTCCTCTTAATCTAATGATGGTTTTTCGTGTTACAGTGAAGATTGTACATTGCTCCGTCTAATTTTGTGACCGAGACCAGTCTGCGTCTCGTCTCCTTAAGTTCAGGTACAGTGAAATAGTCGTTTGAATTGTTTTTTTTATGTTTTTATGTATTTTTCTTTATTGTAGGATGTATAATTTCATGTATTTGTGTATAAACAATGGTAAAAATATGACTAAAATCACCATAAGGTTGATGATTTAAATGATTTTAATTTTGTGGCCTACAATGTGGACCAATTTCACACAAAATTGGATGGGGCATTGTACTGTAGTGTACTGTACTGTACTACTTACCGGGTCAAGTCTAGATGCAGGTACACACAAAAAAATAATAAAAAAAACAAATAATTGAAGATATAAATAAAAAAATAAAAATAAAAAGCGATGAATTGAGTTTTTTTCTTTTCTTTTCTTTTTTTCTTGATTGTTGTCTATCTTCCAAAAAAAAACTGCAACGTACATGTTTTGATTCATAAAAAGTGTCGAGAGGAATTAAAACAACTTTAATTAAGTAGCGTCCAGGTCACCTTTATTATCATTATCATTATTATTATTATTATTATTATTATACTCATGACTGTCTTTGGCACGCACATACACACACACACACACACACATAGGATAAGGCAGACTTTCCGACAATGAATACAGAATGTGTACACTATAGCTACATGTATGGCACACACACGGGTACGTACACACACACACACGTACACAAACACCCTCGCCTCATAATCTTTGTCTTTTAAACACACACACACACACACACACACACAGCACATTAAAAGCAGGTGCTAGGCTGTGTTTACGCTTACAGAGTGTGTTTGCAAGGATGTGTGTAGACTTATATGTCTGTATATATATAAAGAAGTAGAGAGTATTAATGTCAAACTAAATATATAAATTATACTGGATGCTTGTATTTTACACTTGAGGCTTGAAAAGAGTATTGATAAGTAAATAATGAGTTGTATTGTATTGTATTTTATTGTATTGTTGCGTTAATACTATTGGCTGTCCTCTCCTTTACCGGATACAATATTGAACGCTATTTTACGGAAAGTTTGGGGATTCTAAACGAGACTTGGGATTGATTAGAGAAATGATTATTATTATTATTATTATTATTATATTGTCCGTATCTGAATGCATAATATAAAAAGGGAACACATCTATTATTATTATTATTATTGTTATTGTCCGTAGTTTAAAGTAATGTTTCTTATCAACTCGTGTCCAGGAAAAAATAACAACCGCAATTATCATCCATCTGTTCACGCCACACAAACCAACATACTAACTAACTAACCTAACCTAACTTACAGGTATGTGTGACCGCACTTTTCACCCTGTGTACGTACATAACTATCCGAAACACACACACACACGTACCTAACACATAAAACACACACAAGGATTCGCTACACACATAACATCTTGACGCACACAAACACAGACACATACACAGACAGATTGACCAATGCTAAATCTCTCTACATGTGTGATAGAAGTGTAAAAATATACATGTTTGCGGTATATACGCATCTCTAGTGACAAGGGGAAGTGAGGGTGGCGTGTGATATGACTAAATAATTGTACTTTTTGAATAATCCTGTCCGCTAGTAGTCCGTTAAATCCAAAATCCGTGAAATCGAGGGTTGAGTGTAGCGTAGCAAACCGTAAATGCAAAAAATCTATTACTCGTTAATGGAAAGAGATTTGAAAAGAGACGCATTAATATAATAGTAATGAATGATTTAATATTTAATACGAAGACTTATGAAGAGCAGAACGCCTCAAGACGGAACGGTAGCTAGCAATACACAGCACAAAGGGGAGGGAACAAGGGCGTAACCAGAGTGTCGGTAAATTGCTCTTCTCTTCTCTGGTTCTAAGCTCAGTGACAATGCCAAGAATTACCTACGAGGGAAAAAATGGAAAATCTTTTAACGTAAACTTATCGATAAATTTTCCTTGTTTTGGACCTTCAGTTTATTATTATTATCAAGTTTTTTTTGTTTTTTTTATGTTGAGGAAAATAATTAATCTATCTGTTCCTTTCCTTTGCATTTGTGAGTTTGGGAAAGTGAAGGAAAGGTAGAAATTTGTGATTATTGTCATGTTGGTATTAGTATTATTAAGAGGAAAAAAATAAATCATGTATACTTGTTAATTCATAGTGATTAGAGATTAAGAGAGAGAGAGAGAAAGAGAGAGAGAGAGAGAGAGAGAATAGTAATAAAATAATAAAAAATATCAAGAAAGAAAGCAATGATTAGGTAATGTTTCAAAAAGGTTAACGCACGCACACACACACACACACACACACACACACACACACACACACACACACACACACACACACACACACATGAAAGCAAACATAATTAGTAGTTGTCATTAAGGTGATTTGATGCATAATTTGATTCATAATATTGATTGTATGTGATAATCTGCCGTATTTTTTTTTATTTTGACATGCGATATATTACTACATTTTATATTAATTAACGACATTTAGAATCCTGAAGAATGGGTGAAAAAATATATATATACCTAAGAGTTGCCTTGAAATGTGTGTCTTTTTTGGTGTTGGTACAGAATGCGATCGATCACAAAAAAAATTGAGTTGGGAAAATAGCGTTGAATTATAATCCGTTTAAAAAAATAAGAAAACAAAATTATTACGCGATATCAATATTATTCTGCCGTAATTTTTTTTTTTTTTTTTTTTTAATTATTGTGAAGCTCATGAATGACACTTTTATTTCCTTTCTTTCTGTCCTTCATTATCAATCCTTCACATATGTATAACCTTTTCCTCGCCCAGTGTATTCATCCAACCTCATTCAACCTCATATATTAGTGAATAATAATCTCATGTTATTCAATTCCCAAATATCACAAACCATTGCATTCATTTCCATCTTCATTTTTCACTTTTATACAAACTAACACTTTTCATTTTAGATCAGTTAGTGCTGGTGTTTGTTCTTCCTTTGTGTACCTTTCTATAATATCAATCAGCCTGTAATCTCTCAAAACTAAGCCTTAAATTTCATCATAATTGTCATATTTCATCATACATTCATACATTCTAATTTTAATAATACAATACACTTGCATCTCATTCTGTCTATAGTCACTTTTAATAATGAATAATTAAATAATCCATAAATATTTATAATGAGATCCGTTAATCTCAAAATATATAAATTATTATGAGCAAATATTGTTCAACCTAACTTTTAAACCATATACTTAAATCTACAATATCAACTAAACTGAATTAACTTTCATTATATTACAGAACAATATTATGAAAAAAAAACACCATCCCCCCACACACACACACACACGCACACCAGAGGCTTATCTAATATCACACCTTGACTTCAATGCCTCTTTATAATCTCTAACACACTTTATCTAACCTCATCTGGCCTTACCTTACCTCCTAACACTCTATACCTGGTTCATTAACACATTAATTTCCTTACCTTACATTACCTTGCTAGCATTTTCTTATTTTCTAACCTAACTTTCACCTCAGATCTTTCAATGTTCCTTCCAATTTCATGAGTCAAAGTAGAGAAGAGGAGGACAGTAACCTAATTTTCACTGATGTTTCACTGGTCCTTTCAATTCCATGGGTAAAAGTAGAGAAGGAGGAGGAGGAGGAGGAGTCTTGGGTATTACCTCCACCTTCCTACCTCCTCCAGACCTTGCCATTGCTACACGTTGCAGGGTTCGTTATCTATCGTATCTGTTGGTTCAGGATTTGCTTTGATCGATTCGAGTTCCTCACAACGCGCACCTTCCTCTATCACGCCCCTGAGAAAGAAAAAAAGAGGTCATTTATGTATATCATATCCCTGTTTTGTGTGTGTGTGTGTGTGTGTGTGTGTGTGAAGAGAGAGACAGGTGAGTACAAACATATATACATATAAACATGGCATACAAATATTGAAAAGTGTTGGTAAATATGCTATGGTGAGGTCAAACGAGGTCATGATAGGTCAGGGTGTGAATTAATACTACTATAGCTGTGAAATATAGTGTAGTTAATGTGTCACTGCTGTGGTATTACTCATTAAAGTCGATAGTAAACAGTGCTGTGCTTACTTCAAAACTACAATTATAAGTGGACACCCCCCTTAAAAAAAAATTAAATTGGGTGCCAAAGAAAACAGGAGACACACCTCCATCCCTCACCTCGTATTTACAATCAGCTTTTTTTTTTTTAAGTTGGTTCAGAAAGACAACTTAATTTCGTCTGTAAAAATGAGAGATAGAAACACAAGCTTAATTAACTCCAAAGATACACAGACAAGAGATGGAAATATAGAAGTTATCCTTATCTTGCCTTCCTGCCTTGCCTAGTCTAACCCCATAGGCAAGAAAAGTATTAATTATTATTCTATTTAAAAAAAGTATCAATGTTTCCAGTATAAATTAATTCTGCCATGTTAAAAAGTAGTCATGTTTTTCTTTTTCATATATACATCTTGTCTTCTTTTATATAACATTGATATTATTGTTCTGTTGACAAGTAGTAATGTGTATTATCTTTTCTTTTCTACAATACAAGTGGAATGACATACAAGAAAAGATAGAAGATATATGAATACACAAAAACTGGTATACAAATAAATACATACATGAATAAATTAGTATAGAATATATCATAGCCTTTCCTATGTAATCTATACCTTAAAATACAACACATACACATAAACTTGTATTTTTAATTGGACCCCCAAAAAAATTGAATGAAAACAAAAATTGGATTAAACAAAATACATCCACTAAAACATCACTTATGACAACTAAACATCACCACAACATCAACCAACCCTCCCCTCACACCACCCACCTGCGGCAGTATATAATGAGGAACACCACAGCAACATTTCCCAACACCAACACTGTCATTATCACCGTAGGCACCACCAAATCTGCGGAAAGAGTTGACGGGAGGAAAAAATTATATTAGTCGCTAGCTGCTTTAACATAAGTCTAATTAATATAAAGTGGAGTTCTGATGTATGTTTAAAGCTTTAGTAAATATTGACACCCTTGAACCTGTGTAAATTTAAAGACCCAAATCTCTCATGATAAATCTTAATGTATCATATCTTATACTACCAAACAAAATTACATATAACCCATAAAGGTAGAGAGTGTATGTAATAGTTGGTTTATTTTGCTATTTCTTGCTCTATACTTAATGAATGAGTGACTAAAAATGTTATTGAAATTTTAGTATTACTCTTTGAAAATACGTAGCCAAATCCTAGCATCTCACCCTAACAAAGTACAAAACAACCTCGATTTAACAGAACAATCTCGATATAACGGCTGAATTAAACCATTGAAATGACCTTGTACTGTATATTCGCCCCTGACCCCATACCAGACTCACTTACCATAGACCAGATGAGCTTGTGCCAATTTCTCCGCCATTGCCACCCCAGACGTGCCATTAACAAGGGTCAAATACTCGTCCATTGTGATATTACCGCTACTGAGAAGCCCGTCCAAGTCTGTGAAAAGGAGAGAGAGAGAGAGAGAGAGAGAGAGAGAGAGAGAGAGAGAGAGAGACGTAGTTATATAGCATTACCACCATATGATGTCTGACGCTTCCTCTATTTTCCATTAGCTAACTAACTACAAGACATATATATAGATAGATTGATTGACATTTACACTTACCTATACAGTCTAATAGCTCATCATTCCAAGTGTTCTGTTTGCCGGTACATTCTAACACTTTTTTGCGCGTGAGTGTGTCTGAGAATACGTGACGGATGCAACACCAGAATTCTGCGTGGGTGGAGTTCCTAAAGGCGAGGTAACCATCCTTAGGTGTTTCTGGCGTGGGGCATCCAAGTGCTGGAAAGGAAAGGATAGGATAGGATGAGAAAGGAAAGGAAAGGAAAGGAAAGGATGGAAAAGGAAAGGAAATGATAGGAAAGAATAAGACAAGAAAGGATAGGGAAGGAGAAATGGAAGAAAAGGATGAGAAAGAGGTGTTAGGTGGAGATAATATAATAATAGTCATAGTATATTATTGATCAATCTCTCTCTCTCTCTCTCTCTCTCTCTCTCTCTCTCTCTCTCTCTCTCTCTCTCTCTCACCTTGGTAATGCGCTACGTAGCCTCGTTTAGGGAAGACATGGGAGGCTGCAGAGAGTGTCACATTCAGAGAGGAGCCTTCAGAAATAATAGTTAGGGGTCTGTTGGTGTCCCCGCAGCGTGCTAGCATCACCTTACTCCCCTCGCTCACTTCAATACTGTCCTTGCATCTGTCTTCAGTAGGCTGCAAGATCTCTGGGGGACAATGAGGGAGAAAGAGAGTGTTATGTGTGTTGATGAAGGGATGAGAGTTGTTTTAACTTAACTCTCTCCTAATCTCATTCTTCCTCCTTCCCTCTCCTTCTCTCCCAACCTTATTCTTCCCTCCTTTCCTCCCTCTCCTCCTTCCCTCCTCCTCTTCCTCACCCCGTATGCTGAGGTCAGTGATGGTCAGCTGCAGCCTTTGTCCGTGATCAGCTGTCACCGTGAGTGTACAGACAGGTGGTTCCCCGAGGTAGTATTGAGGGTAACCTACACTCTTTAGCCAACCCTCCTGTTCCTTGACTTCTGTTCCACATACTCGATGGAAGGAAGATTCTGTGGAAGAGAAGAAAGGTTCGTTAGTGGAGGAAGTGGAAGGGATTAGTGGAAGGTTTGGGAAAGAATTTGAATCTGTACGTGATTTTTGTTCTGTCTTTTTTCTATTTATTCTCTCTCTCTCTCTCTCTCTCTCTCTCTCTCTCTCTCTCTCTCTCTCTCTCTCTCTCTCTCTCTCTCTCTCTCTCATTCTTCTCTGTTCTCGGCTTATTTTTAAATCATATTAACAGGCACGTTTTATATATTATTTCTTTCCTCTAATTCTTCTCATTTCTATCTAGTGCCGATGAGAGAATAAGAATGCAAAGAAATGTGGCTAAATAATTGTATTCTATAAATGGCCGATAATAGTTTTGAAATTAATCAGTTTATTTTTGTTAATGAATCATATCTTTCTTCAATTTTACGTGTGCATGGTAAAAAAAAAAATAATAATAATGAAGATGAGGAAGAGATAATATATATTTCTTTAACTAACACATTATTTATTCATTATTCATCAATTTTGTACTGTGGAAAAGTTAGATAAATAAGCCCGCGTAATAATAAAAAGCCCGCGAATCAGTCCGCGTTGAGGCAGTGCGAGGTGTGATTACGTGTGTTGCAAGGAGTGAAAAAACATGTATATTAACCATACTAAGCTATTTCCACCCTATCTCTAACGTCAGGAAAGGCAGAAAAGCATATAGAATCACGTGACAACATAATAATCATAACACATAACACGGTGTTTTAGATATGAGTACATTGTGATTTTTTTTTTCTCTTTGGGCGGGAAGGATGTACGCGGAATGTCCTTGTGTTTTTTAACGTCGGTATAAACACTAATTTTCCCCGCCTAAAACCCATAAACATTAAATAAAAAATATATATAATAGAAATGTATATATAAAGAAAAGAAATATATATAAGTAAAGTGATAACCAAGATAATAGTGTATATATAAGTGGAATAATAATAATAATAGTGGAAGGAAGTGTTGAACGAAGGAATGAAAGGAAAAGAAAGAAAAGACGAAC
>JAXIVD010003200.1:30495-42995 GCA_036785275.1 Cancer borealis
ATCGCTCAGTCAAACGTTGCCTATCTTTCTCCCAGCCACCGAGAAGCTGCTTGTTTCCGTCATTGAGCTTCTAATCTGACTCCGGTGTTGATTTCCTTTATCAGAGTTATTTGTTTTCATTATAGCAAACATAACGAGGGTGCGAGGTAGCTGCTCCTCCTTCCAACTCTGAAGGCTCAAAAAATATTTGTTCTCCTACCGCACTTGGTAAGGGATTCTAAATTTTTCTTCCGAAGGTGATATACGACGGTTAAGTGGTGGCTGTAATCTCTCCGCCTCCACAACACGCAAGGGTAAACTTCTCTTGAACGACTCACTGATGATAAATAATAAGCTTACTATAGGAACATTTTTCTTGATTTGATGTACTAATCACTGAACATAATCATATAATGCATAAGTCAAATGTATGTTAATAAAAAAAGAAAAAACTGCTAGGTAAATATAAAGTCTGTTGCAGTAAACGCCATTTAGATTTACATTCTAACCAAAATAATGTTTCTTCTGATTTGGTTACTGGGCACATTTTCTCTTTCTTAGTTTTCCTTTTCTTTTCACAATATTCTCTATGTTCATCTCCTTCCCATATTTCCCTTCAAACCGCGTCTTTCCTTCATCTCGTGGTGTTGGTTTCGTCCCATCACTGTCCTCGGCGCTGAGTTACTCTACTAATTTCGGCTCCTCTTTCTTGGCTCCTGTTCCAGTGACATATTTCCTCCGCCACAACCCGCAGCAGACGGTAATGAGGGCTTCTGGATGCTTTGTGGGCGGCATCTCCGGTGTCCGCGGCTGTGTGGGCTGAAGTGTTATGGCGGGCAAGTGGCAGTGTGTCTGAGCAGCCACAGTGCTTCAGGCAGTGACTTGGCCGATCATACGAGAGATACTGACATGTGAGTGTCTGGGGCATGCCATCATACTCATACGTCGAGCAAAAGTATCTTGTTTGTTAGGTTTGGGTGGTTATTAAAGTCTTTACATTTACAAAGAAAAAAGGGAGGAAAGAAAAAAAGGTCTGCTATTCACCTTGGAAGTTTTTGTGAACGATTATAGAACCAAAGGAAGGATGATAAGCACCACGGTAAGGCTTCACCCAGAGTGTGGCCTTGCAAACAAGCAGGGAAGTATTATGTATTCCCAGTGTGTGGCCTGTATAGGACGGTGAGGTACAGGAACGAGAGTCTCCTAGCACTGACAAGGAGGCAGAGGGGCACTCGAGTTTGAAAAAGTGATTAGAACAAGAGCACCTGAGGAGTGGCCAGGAGACGGAGGGTAGGGAAGGAGCGGCCCACACACACCCACACACCCACACTCCCCCCCATACACACACACACACACACACACACACACACACACACACACACACACACACACACACACACACACACACACACACACACACACTTCGGGGGTACAGACGAGATAAAAATTTGACACCCTATTTGCCAAACATTCAGGGCTGCCGACCCTTCCCAGCCGCACTCTCCCAGGGGGGTTTGGTCAACAAGCTAATTAATATTCATGGTCCCCTCGAGGCAGCCGCGGCCCTTCCCTCGACCCTCGCGGCACGGAAGTCTTTAGCGCCTCTGTGTCCACTTCCACGACACTGCTTAATTCCCTTCTAGTTTTTCCTCTTCTCCTCCTCCTTCTTTCTTAATACTTTTTTCTCTCTCCTCGATCAGTCTAGACATCGCAGGGTGGGAATTTGAGAGCAGAGTGAGTGGTGGAAAGAGAGGGTGAAGACGAGCCTGTTATCTATAAAAGGAATATCCGTCATGGGGTGTTTGTGAGGACTGTTGAACGCTGAGTGCATTATGCATTCCCCGCTCAGCCGAGGACTCGAGTGAGGACTTTCCCGCCCTCAGATACTTCGCGTGAGACTGTAAACCAAAGAGGAGGAGGAGGAGGAGGAGGAGGAGGAGGAGGAGGAGGAGGAGGAGGAGGAGGAGGAGGGGGAGAAGACGGAAGAAGAGGGAGATGAGAAGAGAGGTGTAGAATTAAGGAAGGGTAGGTGGACCATTATAAAGGAGTTTTCAAGTACGTATTTTTTTTCTTCATTCTGACGGACTTTTTAGCGCTCAAGATTCACGAGTAAATTCGTTCTCCTTTGTCTTAGGAACATGTGTGTTGTGCCCAAACAAAGCCAGGCTGTCTAATAATTCTCAATTTTTAGACTAGAAACTCGAATCACATTAAGGTTACCTACGTACAGCACACAGGTAGAGGTACGAGCTATCATCATCCATTTTACCTGTGTTGTCCCTTGCCCTGTATATCGATGCCCGTGGATCTTGACACAGGGAACCGAGCATTACATTATGGCTCCTTGTGGTTTCTACCTCGCAAACACGCCTGGCAAAATACGTGCTTGTCTAATGACGTGCGTTTATCATCATTCAACATTCACTGAACATTTTCCGGACAGTATATCGGGTCAGATATACTGCAAATCGACCGACAATCCATCACAACCCATCGTCGATACCGTTGCTTCCTCTTGAATCCCTTGTACAAGTTATCATCAATCATTGGGCGTCTTGCTGCTTGTACTGTACGTGGCCTTACCATTCCCTCCCTTCCTCCCTTCCTCTCCTCCCTTACCCTTCTCTCTCTGTTGCTACTACTGTCTTTTCTCTATATTACTTTGCCTCTTCCCCCATTTTCATCGCTAATTTCTTTATTCCAATTCCCCATCTACCCTACTTCTCCCTCACTCTTCTTCATCACCAATATTTCCTCCAGCTCTTTACTCTCTCCCACATACTCTTTCCTACCTCCTCGCCACTCCCTTTCCTTACACTCCACAACCCAACATCCCCACCTGTATTCCCTTTTCCAACACCCATTTCTCCTCCACCACCACTACTGAAACCTAACCCGGCAGTCAGTCAGTCCCACGGCCGTCCAGGGAAGGAGACGGTACACGAGAAGACGCCTGAGCCAACATTCTTTGAGAGCTTTACAAACGAGGGACTTTTCCTACAAAAATGAAGCAGCTAAACGCGTCCTTGTCTCGTCTCGGTTTGTGGGAGTTTCGAGTGAGTGAGTAAGTAGGAGGAGAAAGAAGAGAAAGAAGAGTAGGAGGAGGAAGAGGAGGAGGAGGAGGAGAGGATTCTCTTTGCCTTAGTGTTTAGTCCTCACCCTCTCGCGTGTTTAGCCAGCCTCTCAGGATCATTTGCCGCGCCGGAGCCTCGTATTTGTGAGTGCAATTACCGTGCGTCTATATATGCCTTGGCCCTCCTCCCTCCCCGCTGCCCGCCCATCCGCCACACATAAACAAGCATCTCCCTTCTTGCTGCTCCTCTCGTGTGTCTCTCGCCCTCTCTTCCCGCCCTCCCGCCCTCACCTCCCTGCACTATGCACTCCCACGCCCGTCTGCTCTACCTTACCCCTCTATACTCCTTAAGCGCCCCTGCACATGCTCGCCCACCCACGTGACTTGACACGTCTATACACACACACACACACACACACACACACACACACACACACACACACACACACACACACACACACACACACACACACACGTGGTAGGTACAGAATAGTTAGGCGTGATCACCCACCCACCGAACCCACTAATGTTATAGCTAATACTTTCATGAAGGAAAATGCTGTTATTAATAATTTTCTTCTTATGCTGTTATTAGCGATTTACAGCACACGAATTTTCAAGGCAAAAAAAAAAATATAATACAAATATCTTGAAATACAAATAATATCACAATAACTCGAATTTAAAGAGTAAACAAATATTTGCACAAGGAATGCCTAATGTTATTGTTATATGTATCAATTGCTGTTTTTCTCCCCTCCTCCTCCTCCTCCTCCTCCTCCTCCTCCTCCTCCTCCTCCTCCTCCTCGTCATCATCTTCCTCATAAGAACGACCACCCCTACCGCAAGCACAACCCCCAACACCATCACCCCACCACAACAACCACCACCCACATCGTAATTATCACCGCCCCTTCCTCTCCCCCTTCACCCCATCACTAAGGACGAACCAGTTTATTAATTACCTGCTCCTTCCCTCCCTCTTCCCTCCCCCGATGGAGAGATAAG
The DNA here is from genome assembly GCA_036785275.1 of Cancer borealis. NCBI lineage: Eukaryota > Metazoa > Arthropoda > Malacostraca > Decapoda > Cancridae > Cancer > Cancer borealis. The sequence goes on from JAXIVD010003200.1 coordinate 34,556, forward strand.
CAGCACAACTATGCTGCAGTAATTACCGTTCTTAATAACCATCGTTCAGGCCGTGTAAGTGCCCTGGTTAGTCGTAATTATGGCTGCCGATTAAGTCGTATATATGAGAGAAGCACCAGGATTTTCGATTTTCCGACAAGACCCCCACTGAAAAAATAACACGTAATGAGAGCCTCAGTAACACAGGGAGGGAGGGAGGAGAAGGAGGGAGGAAGGGGGGGAGGGAGGGAAGGAAGGGAGGGAAGGAAGGGAGGGAGGAAAACAGAAAGACCTCCCTTCGCACTTAGTCGTGACCGGATGTGCTTGCAATGTCTTTTTTTTCTCTCTCTCCCTCCCCCAAAGTCATCGGTGCTCCTCTTTTGTTCCACGCGTAACCCTTGTTGACCCCAGGATGCTGACTTGACCACGACATGACCCATACTGCCTTGGGGGTGGAGGGGGAGTGACTACGATTCAACGCTACTTTGTTTTTTCTCTATTTTTTTTTCTCTCTCTCTCTTTCTCTTTCTCGTGACCTTCGATCCTGCATGCCGTGTTTACCTTATGAGGAGTAGCATCATTTTCGTGACGTCAGTGACATTGACTTATTGACGTACTGTGAGTTTTCTTATCCTTAACATTTCTCAAGGTATTTTGTAGAATGTATACTAGTGACACGAGGCACAAGTATTTTTAGAGAACGTGCTGGTGATATAGGATGTAGTTTTAGAGAACGACATGGTGTCTTTAAGTATGTGATAATAATAGTTCTCTTCTCGTGATAAATAATGACCAATTACATATATTTTTTTCTCCTTCAACCACCTTACTTATACTTGGTCATTTTATAAACACATGACGTAAAGGTGAATGTTCTTGGACTAGTGACCTTGCAAAGACGACCTACACGAAGAAGGTTTAACACAGACCTTTTTCTTTGATAACCTTCCTGGATATCTGACTTTGTGACCGTGTAAGGACATCTAACTCAGGAAGATTCAGGACTTATCTTTTCCTTCTCATGCTGACCTTCTAAGACATCGTAGTTCGTGACCTTGTAGAGGCGTGACCTGGTTTATAATGTTTTTGGACCCCACATACTCCTATCATATTATAATATAGAGAAATAAAAAAAAGCCATGTTCAAGGGATCGGAGGAGTAGATAAGTACAGGTATGGTCGGCGATTAGATGGAGATAACGATAAGATAATGACGTGGTATGCTACAGCCAAAAATCACTTACCTCCTTCCATACTCACAGTAAACTTATGTTCCTTAAATATGAACTAAATGGCATCAAGTTGAACGCTAACAAGTCTCATCTTTATCGCACCTTGATTCCTGCTTTACGTGGGATTCTAAGTGTGTGTTCATATGGTAGGACATATTTTACTTTTTTAACATATGTGAGGCGCAGTTAATGTCTTTCTTTTCTTTTCTGAATTTTCTGTTGGGTCGTACACACAATCAAGACTTCCTTCACTCAGAGATTTGGAACGTTACACACTAAACCAATCTGTCTCTATTCAAACCTTTTGCCTTGTCACAAAGTTTTCTTCACACATTTCTGTTATCAAGTAAGACGAGAGGAATACAAATCCCTTACAATTTGGACAAAACCCAAAACTTCTCTCGCAAAACTTCACCGAGACAGCAAGCAATCTACGACCCACAGCTGGTCAGTGTCAGTCTGTCTATCCACTTTTTTTCATCACTCCCACAAGTTTTTCTAAGGATATTCTCACTATTTGTATGATATCACCTCCTTCCCAAGTAGTTGACTGTGGTGAGTCCATCTCATAGTGTTCCTCAATTTATCTTATGCATGAATAAATATATTTTTTCTCTCTCCTTCGAACCTTCATCTTCAGTCAACATATTTTACTCATTAATTCTCCTTTACCTGACTTTCTGGACTAATTCATTATAATACAATCAAGCCCCGTAAGTCACTCACTAACTCCATCAGAATTAGTCAAGCCTCACTCAGTCACTCTCGTGCGTCCGCCACTCCTTCAGTCTTAGTCTCCATTAATTAGTTTCTGCGGGAGACAAAATCATTAGCAGACACCCGGCACTTCTAAACACCCTTATTCTTATGCAAAACAGCCTCAGGGGTCTCCGCTAACTCTCCGGAATCATGCAATCTCGCAGACTAATTGCGCTTCGCCGGTGATTCATGGTCCGCACAATTCTTTGCTCTCTCTCTCTCTCTCTCTCTCTCTCTCTCTCTCTCTCTCTCTCTCTCTCTCTCTCTCTCTCTCTCTCTCTCTCTCTCTCTCTCTCTCTCTCTCTCTCTCTCTCTCTCTCTCTCTCTCAAATGGGTCAGTCTCGGTGTCCCTAATCGCCAGAGTAGAGCTGCAAAAATACTGGAAATGTAAAAATATCAACAGCAAGACGCGTTTCTTTCCTCAACAGGCGTGAGGAACTTTATCCAGACGCCTGATCTGCAGGTATTTTCGGGACAGCTTAAAGTCGAAACTCTTCTTTATACTGTGAAATTAAACACCCCAATAAGCTGTCCAGTTAGGGAAAAAGGGTCAGCCGCGATTACCTGGCCTCACTACCTGCTAATTATTGGGGTTTTTAATTAACGCAGGTGTGAGCAATTAACCAGCGGCGAGCTAATAGACAACCTCGTACATAAGGACTCCAGGGTTGTGCCAAGCATGTCTTAAGGGAGTGGCTCTTGCTCCTGAGGGCGCATACGGGAGCGGCGCGCCCTCCCAGCCCCTTCAGCAGGACCCACCTTTACCTGAGACGAAACGGTAATGGCCCGAAGGTTCCATTGGGGAAGGTGTGGGCGCCAATTAGGAGTATCAAGGTGTTATGTAGCGAGAAAGGGATCAGCTTCGTAAAAAAAAGAAAAAAAGGTGAAGGTATCCACGTGTTTTACCCTTTTATAATCTTGAGTGTGTGTGTGTGTGTGTGTGTGTGTGTGTGTGTGTGTGTGTGTGTGTGTGTGTGTGTGTGTGTGTGTGTGTGTGTGTGTGTGTGTGTGTGTGTGTGTGTGTGTGTGTGTGTGTGTGTGTGTGTGTGTGTGTGTGTGTGTGTGTGTAAAATAAATCGCACGCACTTTTTTTTGCTCTATAGTAAAATCACAAAAATATTCCTAAATCTTTTTCTTAATATATTTTTTCTTTCTTCTGTATATCTTTGTTTAGCTACTTGTATATACTGTTTGGCTGTATCGCAACAGGTTATTTTTTCATGCTGTAAGAAGCCTCGTTCTGCATACACCTTCATTTTTATTACTGTTATCAATTTTTGTCAGCGAAATCGAAGTGCAACAGTGCGTAAAGACTTTCCTTTCACGGTTTGTTCTTATCGTGTGGCTGTATAATTTGCAGGTGAATCGTGTGATTAAAGCCGCTCTTTTTCACTACCAACATATTTACCTCCATGGAAATGCAGCCTCCGAAGACAATCCATTCGCAGATAAGACGAAAAATAAACGTGAGAGAGAGAGAGAGAGAGAGAGAGAGAGAGAGAGAGAGAGAGAGAGAGAGAGAGAGAGAGAGAGAGAGAGAGAGAGAGAGAGAGAGAGAGAGAGAGAGAGAGAGAGAGAGAGAGAGAGAGAGAGAGAGAAGAAAAAAAGAAGAGAGACTGAATCATTTTTATAAGAACACAACAGAGGCAAGTACAAATATCTACACCTGACGGGAGCAGCAGCCACCATAAGAGACTGTGTGTGTGTGTGTGTGTGTGTGTGTGTGTGTGTGTGTGTGTGTGTGTGTGTGTGTGTGTGTGTGTGTGTGTGTGTGTGTGTGTGTGTGTGTGTGCAAGCGCCCGAGCAAACACCAAGGACTATATATATGACCACGAGCACACACGACAAAAATATCAGCACTTGGCGGCAGCAGCTGTGGCCCCGTAACAGACTGCTCGCTGTGTCCTCTCCACGCAAGAGATAAATAAAACGTTGCTTCCAGGCGCCGACTCTCCAGGCAGCGTGGCCATTCCAGTGCTCGGTGTAAACAAGATAACTACATAACAAGCTTGTTAGAAGAAGATGGCCCGCTAACCGTCGTGTTCCAGCTGATGCTCATTAAGATCTGACTTCCGAAACGGCTACTTTCTCGCTCCTTTGAATTACGCCACACTCCAAGGCGCCTCGTGTTTCACTTCCCTTCTATTTTTCGTGGGGAAGAGAGTCGGCGTGATGCTATCGTGCGGCCGCTTAATGAGGAGTCGGTGGACGTGTGGGTGTTGAGAGTGGATGAGTAGGTGGTTGGGTGGGTGGGTGGGTGGGTGGGAGGCAAGCAGGTGCCAACAAAAGCACACCATGAATTAAGATAAATAAATAATCATGACAAAGACTATGCTTTAAGATCCTTACAACGCCCTCACTTAACATAATAACATGACCAAGTGTGTCTATTTTCTATTAACAATGCTTTATAATAGTTTCCCATTTGTTTTTCAGCTTTAAAAAGAAAACATAATTCTTATTCAATGTAGCTATTCTCGATATTTTTAATGTTAACCAATATTGACTATGGTTACGAATATGAAGATAAGATTTCCATATCAAACAAAAAAAAACACACACAAAAAAAATAAAGAAGAAAAAACCGTATCCTTCTTTCCTCTGAGCCCATCCTTTAGGGTCTCGGTCCACACAATGCCGGCACCATTTTCACGGTGTTTCTCTTCCCTTACTCGCGGCGCAGGACTTGTGAGGAGAATGTGGTAAATTTGTCATACGAGACGAAGGACAACACGGCCTCTTATGTAGACACGGGCGTTGGTGATGACCGTCTGGTGTTGACTCGGCGACGCGGCTCAAACACCGTCCGCGCCACACTCTAAATGTTTTTGTTACCGAAACCTCCGCTGTTCTCGGGTCACGCGGTCGAGTGTTTGATTGTGCAACACTATAGATTCACCTTATGTGTGTGTGTGTGTGTGTGTGTGTGTGTGTGTGTGTGTGTGTGTGTGTGTGTGTGTGTGTGTGTGTGTGTGTGTGTGTGTGTGTGTGTGTGTGTGTGTGTGTGTGTGTGTGTGTGTGTGTGTGTGTGTGTGTGTGTGTGTGTGTTACTTCCTTTGGCTTGAAGGGATGTCTTCGCCTTGTTTTAGCAGCTCTTTATTACCGATTGTTTCTATATATCACCTCTTACATCAGCATTTTATGTCAACATTTGTTGTTCATCCAACGTGAGTTATGAAGACAAACATTCACATTTTCTTTATACACAACCTTCTTGATGTGGATTATTCAGATTTTACTACACACACTTATTTTTTGGTATATTTGTCAAGTCAGCGTACTTTCATAGAACAATTGACTTTATGCATCAAACAATTCTTAGAAACCTCACCTGTTTGCTCACACTGTCAACTTCACCGTGCGTTTCAACTCCCTCAAGTCTACTTATATGTTAGTTTAAGCAGAACAAAGTTAATTTTCAGACCAGACTGAGGTAACACAACACGCTCGTTTGACCGTTTTCAAGGATACACAAAACTGAGGGTGCAACTCCAACACTTCATCGATGATTTGAGGCGAAAGAAAATGTTTGCAGAGTTCGGGATGGCAGCGCACCCAAGCCCTGAAACCTGATACAACATTACACTCCATCGTACTGTAAATAAGGCTCGCTGCCCCTTAAGCGTTGGAGGGAGGCTGTAATTTGACTTTGTGGCAGCGACAATATCACCGTCTCGTGCCGTCTAGCGTCGTCTTTATATGGATTCTGATTGTAGTCTTTAAAATGACAACCTGATATTAGTATTAATAGTGCCTAATGTAATTGTACGTTTAGCTAGTTTGTCCACTCTCTCTCTCTCTCTCTCTCTCTCTCTCTCTCTCTCTCTCTCTCTCTCTCTCTCTCTCTCTCTCTCTCTCTCTCTCTCTCTCTCTCTCTCTCTCTCTCTCTCTCTCTCTCTCTGTTTATTTGATGGTGTGACCGGCTGCTTGTACATCACTTCAACTAACTTCCTATCTGTCCAGCTGTCCGTCTGTCTATCTATCCGTCTATCTGCTCCCATCTCCCTCTCTTTCTCTCTACAGCCGTGTGTGGGTAAAGGATAAAACAACTTAAGATAACAGATAAGGTGGAGGCCGCCACTCTCGCGTCAGATTATATCAGACGATAAGACATTATAGCCGAGATAAGGCATTATAGAGGCCTGTTGGGATCATTGCTGAGGCTCAAGGGATGATGGGGTGTGAGGGGGGTGACAGGGTTCGGTGGGAGGGGGCGGCAGGGGTGGGTGGATGGGGTGGAAGGGATGGGCAGAAGGACATTGTGCCACGATCCTTTCATCTCCTGGTGATTTTTATGTATTATATTTTTTATGTTAGTGTTTTGCTGGCGAATGTTACTTATCCCCATAATTTTCCCATTCTCTCTCTCTCTCTCTCTCTCTCTCTCTCTCTCTCTCTCTCTCTCTCTCTCTCTCTCTCTCTCTCTCTCTCTCTCTCTCTCTCTCTCTCTCTCTCTCTCTCTCTCTCTCTCTCTCTCTCTCTCTTATTTCCATTATTACTTTATTTTATTTTATTTTTTCTTCTCTATTTTTGACCATTGCTCTTTCTTGTATTCCTTACTCACATATTTCCTGCCCAATTTCCCTCCTCATACTGTATCCTCTTTCCTTCCTCCCTCCTCCATCACCCTCGCAAGCCTTCAACATTGCCATTCTACAGTTCCATCCTGATTTACGACCTCAAGGTAAAATCTGCGTCTAGTTTCCACACAGACGACTGAATCTCTCTTATTTCTTCCTCATACGACTTTTACGGTGTATTCCCCGAGAGGCCGAGGCGCTGTTTATACACCTGAGCTGTGATATATATCGCTGGAGGTGTGGAGTTTACGATAACGAAATTTCTCAACTGTTAAACTTATCGGCCGTCCATCGCGCCGTTCCTCAGGTGATGTGGAGAGGAGGGTTGAGAGGTGCAGGAGTGGACGGGATTGAGGCGTGGTGATGCGTTGTTACTAGTCGTCCCACGCCTTCTAAGATGTTTTTTGGGTGCGGGGGGCGAGGTGTGGGGCGTGTCCTTAGTGAAAGAAAAAGAATTACGATATATCCTTATGAAACCCGAGCTTTGAGCGAAGACTTAAGAAACCTTGAACTTTAAGGAGAATATAATATGAACCCAAGTGTCAGCGAGCATCAACGAGCCCTATGAGATATGAGAATCGAGTTGATGTATAAAATATAAACGCATCGATAAAAACGAAAGGCAAATCATGGAGTCGGCAAATCAATAAAAGACACCCCCAGAACCCCTTAAGAAAAAAAGGGAGAGATTTTCTAAGAAGTCAGAAAAAGTGTATCTGAGCTTCCAGTTGTCGGACAGCACATCCCGGCGTCCCATCACTGTATATACAACCTTGTTTTCCCCCTTCACGCGTCTTAAAGGAGGACGAGAGCGGCGCTGGTTTGAGGTCACGATAACATCACTTTAATCCCGCCATAAAACACTGCAAATGTTCCCTGCTTCACGAGGGCGCGATTTGTCATGAATATCTCCACCTACATTTCTCATCTTCCTCATTCCATCTTTCTTTTTATTCTTGCTTCTGCTTCTCCTCATTTTCTTTTTTTACCATCTCGTTTATCTGCCCCCTCGTCTTCCTCCTCCTACTCGTAAACATAATCCTGTCGACGGGTCATCAAGGTGCAGCACTGGCTATCCGCGACTAATCTCCAGTTTGCCGGGGCGAGGTGCTTCGGCCATTACCTGCTTCCCAGCCTTCACGGCGGAGGTAATGAGGCGTCAGAAGGAGTGATGCTCTAGTGTTGATAAGGACTTCCAGGCCTTTGCTCTACTGGTGGCTCATGCTGTTTGTAAGGGTATAGTCTGTGTGTGTATGTATGTGTGTGTGTGGGGGGGGGAGGGCGGTTGGATGATTGGTGTGTGGATGTGTAACAAGAGAAAAAAAAAATTAAGAGCAAGAGCGAGTGAGAGAGAGAAACTTGAGGTCTAGTTTTGATTGTGATTCGTCATGAGGAAGAGAGAGAGAAAAAAACCCAACTTATTTAAATTCATTACGAGTCCACTTATGTTGTCTTGGGCTTCTTTATCTTGTTTTCGGGAACAATGCGTACACATCACTATTTAACTATTCAACACACACACACACACACACACACACACACACACACACACACACACACACACACACACACACACACACACACACACACACACACGCACACACACACACACACACACACATTAAACACAGTAAAATAATACATTTACGTGTCTTCTTTTTTATTACATGTGTGTGTGTGTGTGTGTGTGTGTGTGTGTGTGTGTGTGTGTGTGTGTGTGTGTGTGTGTGTGTGTGTGTGTGTGTGTGTGTGTGTGTGTGTGTAAGAAAGAACGAGCAAGATAAGTACATAAAAAACAACCACAATTAATTATAAATCTTAAATCCTGAAGTGACGCAGGATTTTTTGAGGCGTGTATTTATACATATATTTATACGTATATATATTTAT
>JAXIVD010003201.1:2500-25000 GCA_036785275.1 Cancer borealis
CTAGATAGAAGGAGGCATTTCCGGTAACAAGTCACTCCCATGCAGCCTCCTCCACGCATCAGCTTTCCCGCGTCCCGCCCAAGCTAATTCTTCCATTAACATGCCGTCCTTCCCTGGTGCACGCGTCGCCGGTGTCTTCACGGTGCGTTGCCGCTGCTTTTCTGGGTAACTCTTTCTCGGGAACAAAACAAGAATCTCATGTCATTCTCCCTCCCTTGAAAATTAAAAAAAGAAATCTCCTTCGTTACATTTTTCTCTTTACACTTAGATGGAATTTTTTTGTATTATTCTTGCAGCACGAAAGTCTTATAAAAAACATGAAACATTACGAGCATCCCCATAAGTGTCATAAAGACCAAAAAAAACGTTAAAAAGAAATAGGCTCCTTACATTAGGCCAACTTTTCTTTTATCACCCGTAAGATAAACGGTAGTAGGCTAAGGGAGACTGTCCTGGAAGAGAGGGTGAAATCCTAGGAGATTGCAAGAAGCTAGGTCAAGACTGGTAACCTCCCCAACACACACACACGCACACGCACACGCACACGCACACACACACACACACACACACACACACACACACACACACACATACACATACATACAAAAATAAAAGTTTCTGAACGTCAAAGGGAAAGTGAATGTAGAGAAAGGGGAGATGGAGGAGGGTTGTGGAGGAAGCCATGGCAGAAGGAAGCCTGTAAAGGAAGTGAAAAGACGAAATGAAGAGTGAAGGAAAGGAAGGAAATTTGAAAACTAAGAGAAAAAAGGAGATGAAAAGGAAAATTGAATGGGAAATTGGAGGAAGCTTTGACATGGTGCAGGAAAATACATAAAACAACAAAAAAATATATGAAGAGAAGAGAATAAACGCTGGTGTAGAGAAAATGAAATAGGAAGGGAAGAAAAAGAATGCTGGCGTAAAATAAAATATAAAAAGAGAATACTATTTCACGGACAAATATTATATATACTGAATAATTAAAGCTGACACAAAAATAGAAAAATGTACTGTGTTTCCAATCATACATCGAAACAAAAAATAATATTAAGATAGAAAAGCATTGAAAAATTGTGTTGTGCAAAGAAGAATGGAAGGTGTGTAATTAACTTTTAGCAAAGGAAATGAAGTAAGGACATGGTATTTAAAAACAGGAAAAGACTGACACGGAGACACACACATACACACACACACACACACACACACACACACACACACACACACACACACACACACACACACACACACACACACACACACACACAACCTTTACCAAGAAGACAGCAACAAACAGACAAGAACAGACGAAATAAAATATGAAGGAGAAACCGAGACAACAATATGCAAACAGAACAGAACAGAAAGAGAACCGCGACATGCAGGTTGATTGACAGATATGCAAAAAACTTTCACACACCCAGACACACACGAAAAAATAAGTAAATAAATAAATGAATTAATAAATTAAAAAATGAAAAGAATAAGAAATATATTCAATATATGCGTCTATATATATATACATAATTAAAAAAGAAAGACAAGTCAATTTTGTGTACAATGATTGAATAAACATTAAAATGAATAACTAAGTAAATAATAGTCAAAAATAGAATGCACAAAACAAAGCAAGCAAAGAATTAATGAGAAAAATTATTTAACAAAAACAAACAAATAACACTAATACCAACAAATGAATAAATAAAAGAATGATAAATAATATATAGGCACTAAATAAATAAACAAATGAATAAACAAACCATATAAATGAATAAACATACAAATAATACACGTTTATCACATGATGGATGCAAGCAAAGAGCAACGTTGATAGGGGTGACGAGGCAGCGAAGTTTTATATTGATGAATCAGAAAAGCAGCGGCGGAAGTTGTGGGAGGAGACACTGAGGCATTGAGGCACTGAGCCACTGAGGCACTGAGGCAGGCGGAGATCTTCAGGTGTAAGCAATATGGCTGTGACGAAGATGCTGTCGATACCTCGCCTCATCTATCACAGACAAGGCACCACCACCCCCCTGCCTCCCCTTGCCTCCCCCTACCTCACTGCACTCTCACCCTCAACACGCAACACCTTAAACCCCTGCAACACACACGCGCGCGCACGCACACGCACACACACACACACACACACACACACACACACACACACACACACACACACACACACACACACACACACACTTCCCACCTTCCTACTCTTTCTCCACACTCTGGTAGACACACAACAGGATTGCGCTGTGACTTTCCTTCGGTTCCATGTCACAGCGCCGCGTCCAGGCTGTTCCCGCCGCACACCACCACATTTCAATCCATTCAGAGGCTCAAGCTCACGCATCGCCACACCTGAGACTCTGCACACGCTTACCTGCTTCCCTCACGTGTTGGCCTTAATTCCCCTCAACCTCAGATGTTCCCACGTCCTACCTTCATGTTCTCTTCTTGTCTGTCTTTCTATCTGTGTCTGGCTGTCTGTTCCTTTGCCTGTATAGCTGAATGTGTTGGTGAACAGATTTATTTTTCTTTATGTCTACAGGATTCATACTTGTTTGACATCTTTCAACCATGAAGGACTCGAGTTATTAATCAATCAATCAATCAATCATACAGTATTAAAGCATTTACCAGCACACTCAAGCAAAATAACTACCTCCTCCATTTAACTACATTTAATAGTGAACGCTGAAATGACTACATGTTCTATATAATTACTTCTGTAGGACATAAACCATTGACATTCTTAGAGAGAGTTAGTAAGTCAGATAGAAAAACATTTAGAAAATTCAAAGCCGTACACACGAAGTAGGTGTTATCGGCCCGTAAGTTGCGCATATCGATAAGCTTCCTTGAATTCATGTGAGGTACTCTAGGTGTTGTAGGGAGTATATTCTGGACACGTGCAGCCACCCTCCATGGGTGTCTCGCCTGGCTGATCTGCCTCAATTTCAGTCATCCCTACAGGGTTTTATGCAACACTATATTCCACTGTGGAAAACTAACACGCGGACATGCACACGCACGAACACACACATACACATATACGTACGCACGCACGCACGCACGCACGCACGCCATCACATAAGCACGCACGAACACACACACACACACACACACACACAGACACAGACACAGACACAGACACACACACACACACACACACACACACACACACACACACACACACACACACACACACACACACACACACACACACTCACAATATACATGATTTACACGTGTAAATCTTATTTCATTTGTATGTCTGTGTGTTTGTGTGTCAACATAATCCAGAACAGTAAATTAGCAATTCTGGCACAGAAATAATGGTCACAGTGTGTGTGTGTGTGTGTGTGTGTGTGTGTGTGTGTGTGTGTGTGTGTGTGTGTTGTGTGTGTGTGTGTGTGTGTGTGTGTGTGTGTGTGTGGTTTGACTACACCATTTATGAATTTACCTGTTTGAGAGAGTGAGAGAAAAAAATGTGCGTGATGTCGTATTGGCTACCGGCTGAAGTAGTTGATTAAGAACCAAAACAATAAAATGTGGCAACAAAACACGTAAGTTGTGTATCCAGGCGTCGTTTGGTGGAGTGTTAATAAGATTAAGTCAAGTCTCGATCAAAAACCCACCAGTAGCAAAACAAAAAACAAAACAAAAAAGAATATATATATATATATATATATATATATATATATATATATATATATATATATATATATATATATTCATTGTTATCTTATTATCTGTGTGTTCATTCTATTTTGTGATCACCGTGTAACGTAACATTTCCTTCCTCAGATCGACCTGCAGCTGAACAACGAACTCGGTGGAGACATCAGCGGCTACATCACCAACGGGGAGTGGGACCTCATAGGTGAGCCGCCGTTCACTGATCAACCCACCAAGGGATGGCCAGGAGCCCTTTCTGCCATCGCCACATGTTCCGTACATAACTTTCATAATTAGTCTTCAATACCTAAGCACAAGACACTCGGTATCTTTATGAAGCTTCCAAGAAACGACTTATTTTTTCCAGATTTAATTTCGTTCGATAAAGAAATGCAATTCATGGTCGTATATTCAAAACAGACAAGTAATGCAACTGTAGCATAATACCATACAATCGCCACCTAAATAATGCAATGTTGCCACAAATGGGGAGGCGGACTGAGAAGATAACGAATGCAGGAATGAAATGGAATTTTCCTTTGTTTTCCCCTCAGAAGATAATGAATCAGGGACGAGGTAGCCCCAGGCAAGGGTCGAAGGCGTAATATTATGAACGTAAACGTCTGTGGTTGACAACTGAATTAATCTGGCACGAAATACACATTTTCAATAAGAAAATTAAATGACGGCAACACACTAGCATGGTTATTTTCTTCCTGTGTTGGGCGTGAGCAATCAGCTGTCAGAATGATTAATAGAAGATAACCGAAGATTAATTTGACAGAAGCAATTAAGAGACTGCAATTATAAAGGGGAATGTACTTAATGATCTTAACTGCATTTCCTTCTTCGCGTTCATCGTAGCATGAAGAGCTGAGCACCAGCACCGGTATGTGAAGGGCAGGGAATGGAGGTTCACGTTGTTGTGGACGACAATCACGCGGCAGACAAAGGGCAAGGGAGAGGGTTGTTGGGAGACCCTTGCCCGCTTATTGAATATATAAACCCTTATATCCATGAATACAAATCCATGAGTCCTTTAATATGGCTATATACATTGTGCTCTAAAGTTTTTCATCTACTGGCTTATATCTTTTTGCAGATATCTAAATTTACGAAATTCATCAACGTTTAAGGCATTTCTTCTTCTTTTTTTATTTTCAATTACATGTTTACTTTTCCAGCGTAAAAGTAACAAAACATTACTACAGGTGTTTCATGTAAAAATGTACTTTGGACGGAGGAGCTTACCCTCGAAGCATCCCGTGAGCTGAGTGCCTCCCATGAACCTGCATGCTAAGTGCCACTCCCTCCCCTGCAGCGGTGCCCGGCAAGCGTAACACCCTCACCTACACCTGCTGTCCTGAAGTGTATGTGGACGTCACCTTCCAGATACACATAAGGCGAAGGACACTCTATTACTTCAGCAACCTCATCATGCCCTGTGTCCTCATCTCGTCTATGGCGTTACTGGGGTTTACGCTGCCTCCTGACTCCGGGGAGAAGCTCACATTAGGTAAGAACACCCCACTATGAGGTAAATACTAAAAAACACCTATTTTCTACGAACTCATTGACCCATTTTCTTTGATTTAGCGATGTGTAACGAAAGTAAAGCCAGAAAAAAGTAATAAGAATATCTTGTAAGTGGTAATTTGTTCCAGTCTTATCTCTATGGATTTTCTTCTTATCTTTTAGTTGCAGACTGCGTGCAGATGTACGTTCTCAGTGTTAAACATGACATGTGCTAAGATATATTAATTAATTTTGATTTGTATCTTAATTAATAGGGAATGCTGCCGTAAAATAAATGTGTTGAAATAATAACAGTATTGACAGCGCTCTCTTAAAACCGAGAGGGGCGTCAATGCATACAAAATTTCTCATAAACAAACCTTAAGTCATAACATACTGTTTGACTCTCAGTAAGTATACGTGTCTAAAGTGTGACTCTTTAATGCTAACACTGTGTTTACCACGCCTGTTTCTATGCTGTCACTATGCTGTCCTCTCGTGCTCTTTTCTGCTGACTAACAAACACACACACTTCACTTTCATCCAACGACTCAAGTCTTTCACTATTTTTTCCCTTCCATTGAGTCCCTATACATTTTTGAAAGGCTTTTGATTTTTAAAAACGTCACATTATTCTATGTACTTGTCACTTAGACGTAAACAATAATTACAAATGTCTTAATCTCTCTCTCTCTCTCTCTCTCTCTCTCTCTCTCTCTCTCTCTCTCTCTCTCTCTCTCTCTCTCTCTCTCTCTCTCTCTCTCTCTCTCTCTCTCTCTCTCTCTCTCTCTCTCTCTCTCTCTCTCTCTCTCTCTCTCTCTCTCTCTCTCTCTCTCTCTCTCTGCCCCTTTCTCTCCTGCTCAAATAACACTTGAAGGAAGCATCTCAGCTCCTGTTTCACAAGCACAGTCTCATGTCTTTAGCACAACTGAGTCTACTTGCTGCCACTGTCTCCTTGTGTGTGTGTATATAAATAAATAAATATATATATATATATATATATATATATATATATATATATATATATATATATATATATATATATATATATATATGGTTCTTAACCTATTATTTGTCAAGCTGCTATTAGTTATTATATGATGAGGACAACTATTTATTGAGAAAAATTCAACTGCTATTGTAATGTGTTTGTTGTGTGATCTGAATGTTATGAACAGTGATGCTGTCAATATTGACTGACTAACGAAGGAATAGGTTTACTTATTTCTTTGAATGCCTCCATTAGCAATTTATTTACGTTAAAAAAAACATCAAGAACTTCATAGCATCCAAAGTTGTGACAAATACATCATCGCATCATTATCTGTTCATGTGTATAAAAAAATCAATAAATAAATGAAGCCAAAGTGTGTGAGGCAGCAGGTGTGTGGCTTGGTGATGAGGACACCAGCTACTGGATCTCAGGTGTTAATGAGTCATGCTCAGCACCACTCAGTTGTGCCAGGTGTGTGTAATGATAATGATGATGATGATGATGATGATGATGATGATGATGATGATGATGATGATGATGATGATGATGATGTGATGATGATGATGCTAGGAAATAATTATTTGTATTTTGTCCATAATTTCTTCAGCGCTTGGTAGTTTAGTTGAATTTGGACACTCAGAGTGAGCCAATTTATATCCAATGCTCATCATTCAATATTCGTTTTCAAACCATAACTCCAAATACTATTAAATAAAAATTAATTCAATAATCAATCCGGAATATAGTTTTCAGCGTGGCCATCTGGGTAGTCTTATGTTGCAGGTGTAATTATCTGAAATACTTAACTCCTTATACTTTGTGGTCTGTAACTTAACAAATTTCTTTTGTCACTTGTTAACTGATAACTACCTACGTCACATAAACTTGTCTGGCGGTGGTACAGTTTGGTCGCTGCCGCGGCCCACCACCACAGCTCCTAACTAACAACACCTCCTCGGTCCCCTGCCCCTGCCTGCCTCTCGCGGGGGCCTCGTCTTCGTGTCACCATAAAGCACAACGTGTATTCTACCTTACAGGAATTCCTGCTTCCCTCACAATTCTCTCACTTCACACACACACACACACACACACACACACACACACACACACACACACACACACACACACACACACACACACACACACACTGAACACTCATTCTTACCTAAAGCTACAACACTAATTCAAGATTGCAGTCAATGTTTGGAAAACTTACGTTACTGTCTCGGATGCGTTTACCGAAATAATGAAAAAAAAAAAATCATTTAATAAATATATAAAAGGATACTTTGATATGAAAAAAAATTGGTACCAGTACCATTTGACGAAAAGCAAAATCATAAATAATTAGTGTTTCACATCTGGTAGATTTATTTTTTTCTTGTTTCTCTAAAAAAGCTAGTGCATATCATTGTCCACTGTATACCCTGAGAACACATTGTATATACAACCTGTATTGGTGCAGATAGATAGTACTACGTACATATACAGTGATATATTTTCAAGAAGAATCATGTTAATCCTGCCCCTTTAGCGTGTGGGCTGAAATGGAAATCAAAGTTGCAATTGTGAAATAACGTGGCTTCAGTTACCACCACGACCTGTCAGAGGAAGGACGTGTTGCACCACTCCAACACACCACACATGAGTTGTTTCAGTAGCGGTAGCAGTCAACATTAATTTCAGGAAGTAGTTATTATCTAGTGATACCAACTCTTCCTTCAGAGGAGAGACAGATGTCCTAAGATTATGTGAATTACACAAAAATATTTTTGCACGAATGAGGTCTCAGAAAGGTCTGTTATATGGCACTAACCACTGCAATAAATACAATTTGTCGAATGAGCTTTGTGTCACTGTGATAAAGAATGATCAGAGAAGCAAGGAATTCAAAAATAAAGTAAGCAAAAAACCACATCACCGTACATCACGCCATCAGGTATTAAGGAAGGTAGGCGTGTATCTAGTCCAGTAATGTGGTAGTTTTTCTAATCAATGTTGCTGCCATGATCTGATGCATTCCTGGTTATGCTTCATTCTTATTTGTTCTAATAAACTAAATATCACTTTTATCATATTTGCCTTTGTCACGATTTTTTTATATCTATCTATACACACACCACTTTACCTTCGCCCTTTCCACCACACAAACCTGGCTAACAGTTGTGTCTTACTAACTATATAATAACAGACATGATTCTTAATATAAATAGTTGTGCAATTAGTCATTAAAATACAAATGATAATTAATCCATTTTTTTAATCTCGGAATGTGTTTTTGTTAATAACTCACCATTATATTAATCATGTACATATAATTTATAATCATTGCATTCGCCTTTTTTTCCTCTCAGATAATCTTGGAGTTAATACAATACGTAGTTCAGGTGTGAGGGTTTCACTAATGCTTAGCTGGTGTGGTCTGGTCCAGACTGGCTACGCTACTACTCCCGTGTCAGCAATGCATACTGTCTGACATTGCTGTGCACCTGGGCCTTCAATCAGGTTCGGTCCATGCCCCGGCCTACTACAGGGGCTCTTGGTGCTGACACAGTCCTAACGGCCTCCCTGCGCTTTTGGGAGGCATCTCACCATAACACTGACACGCCCAACTCTTCCTTTTCAGGCGTCACCATTCTGCTCTCGCTAACTGTTTTCCTAAACATAGTGACTGAAAATATTCCGGAGACATCCGATGCCGTGCCACTTATATGTATGTAAACATCCACCTAGCAAGTAGATTGTTCCATTTATCTCGACGTATTTGACATATACGAGTCAACAGTTAATTTATCACCACCATATTGCACACTTACTTCTCAACTATTATTTCATATTTATGTGTTATTAGTTGTCCAATCCGTTCAGTCGTCGTTGCCACGTAACTGTAGCGATACTTCGTTTTTAGTACGTTTCAATTTTCAACCAATTAGATCTGAGACGACTTAGCGGCTGCCATCCGCCATCTGTCCCACTACACTTACTGGTCCAACATGTTATCAAGCAGCCATGATTATTTTTCCTAATCAGTAGACACGCAGCCTACACTGTAGATATATTATCGATAAGTTACACAATGTTATTTTAGATTTTTATTTGTTCTTAACACGTAAAATTGTTTAATGGATGAAGTGTGAGTTATTTCAATTTTTTATATTTTGCTAAGAAAATAACTCACCAATTTACATGATTATATATAGTTTATATTTTAAGTTATAAGTATATTGATTCTCATTGAAAATGGCTACAAGACAGAACAGTTTCGACTTCACCAACATGAATGTTTTTTGTGTGAGAAAATGACACCATGGCTCCAGGACTTCTCGGAGTGCGTGATACTTGGAGAATATTTCATGCTGACAATGCACTTCCTTGTTTAAATCTATCCCCCATGTCAAACGTTTCTCTGTTTTCATGTCGCTCCCTCCTGTATGGTTCTAAGCCGTACTAGTTCATAAAATACCTGTACATAGTAAGGTGCTCTACCATATCAGCCCAATCACCTATTTTGTCGTCTAATTAACCTATGAATTTATCTACTCTTGCATTCTGAGAGAGGACTGATGTTCTGTACTAGATGTACAACTCGACGTTTCTTCTATTATCACATTTATATATTTCATGACTATTCATTTATTTATCCTTTTAAGTGAATTAAGTCCTTCCAATGCTCGAAGTTGACATATGGTGTATCTTTTTCTTTTCTTTCAGAAATCACAATCCTGCTTTCTCTGACGGTTTTCATGACTGTTGTAGCGGATAAATTGCCTCAAGTATCTGACGCTATACCATTGTTAGGTAGAGTATTCCACCTCTCATAAGAGTCATCCATTCCTTTTTTTCTCCAACTGTGAGGGGGTGACCGACGCTGGGCCTTATTATCAACAATTTAGTATCTTGCTGACTATAGTCTACCTTACTTCTCCTTCGCTCCCTTCACCTTTTACCCGACACCAGCCTCCCACCACCCACCCCAGATCCCAACTAATATACAATGAGTGACTGTTGTTGAACTCCTGAGGAGATAAGTCATGTGGTGCTAGCAGAGGGAAGCAACTCTCGAGCGCCATGACGTGTTTGCACTACAATCCACCACCCTTCAACCCTTCCCAGACCCCTTCCCCTTACTTTTCTTCCAGCTTCATCTCGCTTACCTCCAATCCCACCCCTTCCTACCCTTATCCCCTTGTACATTTGGCCCGTGGGTTTGCCACCCCCATCACAGGTAGGCAAGGTGCCAAATACTATACATATCTATATACTTAACGCCGATATGGTACTATGATGGTTAATGCTGGAATGGCGTACAAAGGCATGAACGTTTTCTGTGTTTGTTGAGGCCTAAATGCCACCTCTATTCCCTCACACTCCTCTTGCTCTCTTATCATTAAGTGCCTTCCCAGCAACACTCTTCCTGAGTGAAGTGACTAGATCATGCCTTGGTGAAGAGCTAACGAGGCGGAGCTATATATTCTTATTAAGCTCCTATTCCCCCTGCGGGGAGAAGATGAGCTTTACTGGAGCCACCTGAGTACAAGCTCACAAGTCGTGGTCTGTGTCACGATTGCCGCAACATTTGGCCGTCGCAATGGTATGGCGACTAGTGCCTTGTGTCTCTTTGACGGTGTTGTGGATGAAACATATTACAAAATTAGACCACAGAGGACTCGGCCGAATAAAAAGGAGAGACCTTCACGATCCGTGGTAGTGCTGAACTGATTGTAACCTTCGACAAGAATATTTTGAAATCCAATGGATCCTGTTATAATCCGTCCAATGCTACCACGGATTTCATGCTCTCATTTTTTAAAGCCGAATACCTAGTGAAAGACGGAAGGGGCTGGGGCATGACGGCGTTACCCGTCAGGGTCGTTAGGGTGGAAGATCCTGAAACTATTTTGTATGCTTCGACCTTGACGAGTTTGGCGGATAATTCCCTGATGCCCCAACACCTTCTGTCTCTCCTCAACACTCACTGAACATCAAAGGTGTGGCCAAGAAGAAGAACGTTCCTCTTTGGTTTAGTCAGTGATGCAACTTAAGTCATTCAATAACTGAAATCAAAACAAACAGAACGCCATCATACTTCCTCTTCGCCAGACCTTATGCTGCCCACATAGTACATAATAAAGAAACCTGAAGGTTCTCTCACACCTCCACCCACGCCACTCCCTCTGCATTTTCAAGGCAACCCTCAGTAGTTCATTCTTCCTTCTTTAATTTCCTTCCTCAGCAACTTTTTGGTCTGTTACTTACATTTATTTTATTATTTGTCTATACTCGTTAAAACTCATGTTTCCCCCTTTCTCCTATTTCCCTTTTTTTTCCTAATTATTTGTCATTACCTTTCAATGAATCCCTCATCCATATCCTCGCCCAATCCTCCCTAATACCACAGCTTGTACCACGGAACTTTTCCTTTTCTTCTCTTCCGTCATCTGACTTGCTGCATTCCCCTTCCGATACACCTTGTTCTACCCTGTCAAATCCTAAAATAAACGGACGTGGCTACCAGCGTCTCTCAACCTGCTAAAGTCAATCGTATCACACAGTTGGACCTTAATTCAGTGTTTAAGTAAATAAATCCAAGAGACATGCATAATCAATAATGACTTATATTCCATTAAGAATAATATTTTCTTTTAAATTCAAAAATACAGTAAAATCACAAAAAATAATTATGTACTAATATTTTATAAGTCAAAAGTTATAACCACGTTTCTAGTCACTAAATAGTGAAGATAATTTTCTAATGACACTAAATATGTTTGCAAGCACACATGTACAAAACAAAATACATGCTACACGCACGTCTATGTTTGTGTGTCTATGTTAAGTAGGAAAGTTTAAATTATTCATTCGCATAATTATTGGTCTCCATTATTACTGGCTGCCATTTATTAATTTTGCTATTCTTTTCTCGGTTAATCCAGATGCAATATGCTTTATTCAGCTATGACATCACAATGATACACTAAATAAAAAGAGACAGCTGATAGTCATTTCCTATTAATACTTAACTTAAACTAAAAAAAATAAATATAAATATTAAACGGTCATCTTTGAGATGCGAGGTGCTAAGAATAGTTACTAACAAACAGCGATATATTACAAAATGTCCTTTATCTTTTTCTTTGTCAAAAAAAATATATATATTTACAGATTGTCAATTCTTTATCATTAGAGTATAGTTTACTGACTTTATATTCAATGACGTATGTTTTGGTCAATTCTCCAAGTATCATTCAATGTGGTCTGAATGACACTTTTTTCTTTGCCGTACTAAGACATTCTATAAACCAGCAGATAAAGCCAATAGCCGAGTAAAGCATGCCCCAACTGTACCAGCTTAACGTAAGGCCATTCACACTGCATGACTGTATTTCGTGCATGCTTGTAGCGGCTGTTGCATGACAGTCTAACCAGGCTTTAAGCACGACTGTTGTGGCTCACTGAGCGCTTTAATAGTTAAGTCGTTATTTTTAGATGAAATCATAGAGTATCACCTTCCTTGTTACCTTCTGCCCCTCTCGCATGGAAGGCGGTGGATCTAGGTTAAGTTAAAACATTAAAAAACTGTATATAATATTTTATGTGTAAATTGTTCTTTATATCTTTTATATATTCATATGACATTTAACATGATCATGCAACGAAGTTTTACAACATATGTGTCCTAGTCGATGTGTTTGTGTTCAAGAAATCACAGATAATTACTGATGAACTCAACACTCAACCAATATAAATTGGTGACATTAACTCAAGCTGTAAACTTGAAGCAAACACTTACTACTCACATCAATGCTCTGAAACACCGGTACTTTGTTTTTTTTAATGACAAAATCTTAACTTTTTTGCATCTTGAAAACAATAAATCATCATGCTTCTTCTCTACTGAAAATCCGGCATTTCAGCCAGAGCCATTGACACATTCTTTACCTATAGATGTTTTATGATGAGCCTACATACCTGTCTGGCATCATATAGTTATATAAAAAAAAATTGCCTTTGATTGAATATAATGTAATTAAGGTATTACATAATCTGTGACAGACATACACATCCACACATACACATACACAAAAAGGTACACACTCAAATGTATATACAAAAACACATACACACACACGCACACGCACACGCACACGCACACGCACACGCACACGCACACGCACACGCACACATACCTGTACTCCTACATATGAAAATGAAATTTTCCAATTATGCACATTGCATATTTACAAAGGCTAGAAGTGCCAGACATGTTTTTCACGAATCTTCTTTCTTACTGACAACTCTGCCAAGACTGAGATGAACATTCAGTTGATTTAAAAACGGAAATTGTACTTAACATTTTCTGTGTTGAAATATCTTCCAAATGTCTAGTATTCTATCAATCCAAAATGAGCACCTGTTCTTTAATTTTGTTAGTTTTCTACGGCACTAAGAATAACCTAACTTTCAAAATAATGCTAACGTTGGACACAGAAGCACAAGTGTCCACGACTAGTATTATGACCCATGGCGTGTGGTAATGCAGATCCATAAGACTCATCATTACCGTGGTTACCAGCACTCAGGAACTGTTCCTCCACCGCTCCCTCCGTACCAAACGTTGGTACAGTCGACTCCCTCTAAGTATTGACGCAGTTTTCAGATTTTTTACGCCATCTGTATCCAAAAGTCTAGACAGGGAATAGAAAAATAATGAAAATGAAGCATTATCGATACATTATCTATTCTGAGAAGGGAATCTCGAAATAAATATTTTTTCTGAGGTATATCATTCTTCTTCGTGCAATTCCTGTCATGTAGTTTTTGCATTGTATTCATACCTCCGTCAAATCATTACCGTTTCCGTAATTGCTGGTCGTCACGCGATACCTCGTGAGTTGGACGGTAATGTGTCACGTTCACGGGTCTACGATTGCCTGCGAGGATAATAATCGACTTTTGCCCTAAGCAGTGTGTTCATTCAAATACTGTATAATTAATAATAATGTATTACTAAAGCATATCATATTTTAAGTATTATTGAGGATTATTATCTATTATTACTTTTATATATAAACATCAATACTACATGTTCTGAAACAACAGTAGGTTATGCACAGATAAGATCTGTAGCGATTGCTTGTTTGCAATACTCTTAAACGTTTTCTCTTTGCCATCGCCGCATCGCTCCAGCCAGGACAACAGTAACACAACTTTACAACGTTTAGACTTTATCGAGGTGATGTTGCAGTAATTGGCATTGAAATTGCAAGAAAAGTTCCAACCATGTGGATCTGTTGGCTGCTCCATTACCCCATAATAATCATGTCGGTGCATTGTTTAATTACATGGATGCGTATCTTTAGACTTGTCGAAAAGTAAATATCAATGGAAGTGGTGGAGGTTCGCGTTCCTTGTGCTGAGAGGAAGCATTTGATTCATCCCTTCGACTTCAATGGTAATATAGATAAAAAGGAATCTGCATTATTCACTGTCTTCATATTTTAGTCCTTTGTCACACGCACACAAGGGTTACCTGCATCCACAAAAGAGCACTGATAAAAATTATTAATTATAGCTCTTTCAGTGTTTCCCTTTTGTATTGGATACCCACACCTGATCCATGCTAGTCCAAAACAAAACTAATTAGTTAAATCTTTCCAATCTGCTTGTAATATATTTGACCTTAAACTTAACACTTCTGTAATAAACATAGACAATTCAATTAATAATCCCTTCAATGATCAGTAATGATTGCAATACTAAGATTCAGGTAATGAGTCAGTAATCCCTCACTAAACAAACCCATTATTGTCCTCATGAATCCCTGATGCCAACACAATACTAATGGTTTTCCTGCCCCGCCTTCCAGCAACGTACTTCAACTGCATCATGTTCATGGTAGCGTCGTCTGTGGTGCTCACCGTCGTGGTGCTCAACTACCACCACCGCACGCCCAGCACCCATAACATGCCGAACTGGGTAAGTGGAGGTCTAGGACAAGACTCACAAGAATCCTCCTCAAAGGAAGCTCTCAAGATGCCCCGATGGGTAAGCCACGATGAATTGATAGAGCTTCGCAGGAATGCCTTAAACCCACCCTGTGCTTCTCCTCTACGCCTCTCCCTCACCGCTATGTGTGGCTCTCTACTTCAGGAGAAGAAACACTGCTGAAACATTATTTGTATCCGTCTCTACTGACGCTATATTTCATCCCCTCTTACCATTCGTTCCTAATGTTATCAATACTTCCACTGCTATCTGGACCGTCTGTCCTGCCACCACGCTTAGCACAACAGCACCCTAGATGTGAAGAACTGTAGTGGCTTATACTCGCCATATGGAAGAATTATTGAACTTGGTAAAGGTAAAGGAGTAAGATACAGGGAGAAGGGGTCACAGAGATTAGAAGGAAGCACACGGAGGTAAGGAGAGAGTAATGGTAAACAGTCACGTCCACCCGCTAACAGATGAGACAGACGTTTGCCACTAGAGGGAGAAATAGAAGCTTTTAATTAAATAATGGCACGTCTTGTAGTAGTTTTGTCCACTTAGGCAAGTATGTTGCATTCTACGTGCACTGCCTTGCCAGCTTTGGTAGCTTCACCATCCAAGAAGAGCTTTCTGTGCTGGGGCAGAACAGACGGTTGACGCATCGACAAAGACTATAAGAAAGACGACGATGAGTTTACATTAACGAGCAAGATGCTGGAACTAAAGAAGATTTATATCTTGAAGTTCTATTAGTTGTAGGTCATAAAGTGGAAAATACTTGAGCATTACATGAGACCAGAAGTCTGTTCCTTTTTTCATCAAGTTCTTAAGACAAATATCTGACTAACCTTCCTTGAAAAAATCGTTGCAATGACAGACCACAGTGTACTGTAGGTATACACATAGCTTTTTAATAATAAACAAAGAATATTACAGTTAAATAATGCACATCTGCTCTATATTACTTCCTTTCAATGAGAAATGGAAAATAAATATTACAATAATTTGCACAACAATTTGCACAGCAAAAGCCCTGTATCGTCAAGGACTACAAAGTTTTGATTGACACAAAAAAACACGCAAATTAAATTTGTATAATAAAAATAGTTATGTCAGTCTGACAAGAACACAAGTCTGGCATCACCATCACATCATTAGAGAGAAACAGCGACATTTACATTGGACTCCTCAGACATAACACTCAACGGACTCACAACCACAGCTACGTCCTTTTTGCTACAGACAACCTGTTCAAGGCGTCAGAATGACATTATCCATAATGTAGCATATGTCATACTTATATCAAAGATCATTGTAGTAAGAAAAATACGAATATTAAACAAAAACATGTGTGCAACAAAATATCATGGAGCGTTTAATGACTTGATAAATGGCCCCAATTAATATTTGCAAGTATATCACATCATAACATAGACCGAGAAAGAAAAGAACGTCTTCATAATTATAAAAGATATTTGTTTGATTTTTTTTCGCAAACTTTACACTTCCGACATCGTCACCATCCCTTGTGTGTCACGCCTGTGCCTCTGAGGAAACAAATAACACGTTACTCGGCACAGTTTTGTTTAACAATTTCCCTCGATTTCCTTATTTTCTCTTTCCTTTTCCTTACACCTAGTTCTGTTGGACTAACGAGTAGTACATTGTGCTCCAGCGACCTGCCCTTGACTCCGCCTGCTGGAGGCTGTCTTCGCATCCATGACATGTTCTAAACTTGGTTCTGACGCAGTTGTAGCAGCATGTCTGTTGTGTGGTCGTATGTTTACCTTCATTGTGCCATCACTGCGACACATATCTCAACTCCCTTATTGCTGAGTCCTGACATGACCCTCAGTAGCTCGTCGGTGTCCTACATGTCTTGTTTCACAGTTACCATCTGTAGTCTATATCTCACAATTATACACATACTTTGTCCATAGATATCTAGATGTTTATCTTCTTCTACAAGTCCAAATAAAGGCATACAAAGAAGCCTTTATTTCAGTCACTAAATTATTTGTTTATAAAATGTTTTGCACGACCCCTCTGTTTATTTTTAATATCTAAAAACTAATATACAAAAGTAAAATGTACTTCTTTATCTAACTTATATAAAGCTAAGTGCTCAAATCACGTGGTTTAGTCAACACATATCACTATATTATAAATCCTTCCCTTAGTTACTGGGAAAAGCGTCACACTACTACCTACGCCCCCTCCCCCAACCCTTGATAGTTGAAGTTGTACTCACTATAACAACACTGTGTATGTCACTATACGTTCTACGTCCGATGACACTACTAATTATGTCAGTCAGTAGAGGAAGCCTTAAAGAGCCGGATGAACAGGTCCCATCAGGGTTCTGCTATGTATGTTCTAACGTTGCTCGTCCCACTGAAATCATTACACTGAATTTCCATAATTTTCTAACCTTTGCTTGTCCAAAACAATGCATAGGGAGTATTACGAATAAACATACGGCCTGCAGCGTAAATGGCTAAAAACAAACAACGTTTTAATACAACACATAAAACAACGGCCATAAAAATTTATTTATAAATACTTAAACCAATAAAAAAAGATATATAAATATATATAAAATATAGATAGATAGATACATAAATAGATATATAGATATATAGATAGACTGATTGATAGACAGGTAGATAGATAAATAGACGGATAAATAGATATAGAAAAGTATTGATCGATAGATACAGAAATATAGATCGATAGATAGAAAAATATAGATCGATAGATCGATAGATATAGATATAGATATATAGATAAATAGATAAATAAATGAATGAATAATAGATAGATTGAGATAAATAGATAGAGATAGATAGATAGACATAGGTAGATAGACGAACAGGTTTGAAATATGAATGTTTAAATGAAACAACATTTAGGCGATAGTTTCCTCTTCTGACCACCCGGACCGCCACTTTTTCCCAACAGATCCGCTGTGTCCTGCTGCAATGGCTGCCGTGGATCCTGCGCATGGAACGTCCGGGGAAGAAAATCACGCGCAAGACCATCATGATGACCAATAAGATGAGGGAGCTGGAGCTGAAGGAACGCTCGTCCAAGTCGCTACTGGCCAACGTGCTGGACATTGACGATGACATCCGTCAGATCCAGGCGATGGGCAGCGGCACGCCCTCCCACAACGGAGGCTACCCGCGCCTCGTAGGCAGGTCCTACGAGGAGGGAGGACCAATTGTTACGCCCCACACTTCCTTCTGTTTCAATAAGACGCGGGAACTTCAGAACATTCTGCGCGAGCTTCGGTACATCACCAACAAAATGAGGTGTGACGAGGAGGTCCACGAGATAGAAGTGGACTGGAAATTCGCGGCCATGGTGGTGGATCGATTCTGCCTCATTACCTTCACCACCTACACCGTCGTCTCTACCGTCGTCGTCATGCTCTCGGCGCCACATATCATTTCATAGGCATAAGACATTTCAGAAGAAAGCTGTTACGATGATTATATAATATTCTAGGCAAAGTGACTTTTCTAATTAGGAATAAAATTATTTTGGTACTAAGTCAAAGACGTTAGATAAATCAGATCTAATATTTGCCTTCGTTAAAGGGTTAAGTTTCTCCCGAATGGTACACTGAAGGTCATGATGCCACGCTGAAGATGGAAGAAGGCCGCCGCCCGCGATGCTGCACGCAGACACCTTCATTATTTGACGCACGCTCTTTGGCACCATATCAGTGGGAAAACTTTGTAAAGTATTATGACCCTTATCATATCAAATTCAGAAAAAAATTGAAACAGGAAAATTGCCTAGAAATGTCATAATGGAATACCATATTTCGCATAGCTGTAAAAAAAAAATATCATATTGTGCTAATGTAGAGAATATCAACGGTGAAATGCAGTCATGTGGCAGGAAAGAGACTGCAAGAGTACGTGAGCAGTTACGGCAGAGAAGCATGCGGGCGGACGTGGCTGTGTGGGCGATTTTGGTGGGCAGTGGACGCAGGCTGTGAAGGGCTCGGCAACCCTCTTGGCATGAGTGAGGGCAATGCCTGTTAACCTCTTGTCAGAGAAGGGTACGACGCCGAGGGATTCTTTCACGCCAAGCTCAAGAAGTAAACAAGAGATACGAGAAGTCAGCAGAGATGTGTTATCTGTTCGCGGGAAAATGGTTGTATTTGTTACCGTTGCCAAGCGTGATATAACTGTTGCCTGTTTTATATTTAACATCAAAATAATAGCGTCTGACCACCAGGTACAGACGTCTTTGTACAGTCATGCTGTCCGGATACTCTATAATATTTTCAAGGGAGAATCAGTTTCCGACATTGTTCTTATGATGTTATCACATGCACCTTATACAAATGTGATGCTTATTTTCATGTAAACAAAACAAAATATTGATATTAGGGATATTTTGATTATTGCTGAAGCCGTATCTACGTGCAAAGAACGCCTTCCAACGTCAGGCCGCCACTGCCACCACAGCCACCACACGCCAGGCAGGGGACGCCTTTGCTTTAGGAACATCCCATGCACTGTAAAAACGAACCGCATGAAAGAGAAAAAAAACTTACATCAACGGAAGGAAAGTGATGAAAATGTTTACCCTTGAGTGCTAGTTACTTGAGCCTATCTGGGAGCCTCCCGGTGCAGACGAGGGCGAGGGAGGCACCGTGTGAGGGCGTAGGGTCGGGCGGCACAAGTTAGGTCCCCTTTTGCTCATCTGAAGGAAGTGTCACTACTGGCGATTGATACTACAATAATTCTTTTTCGTAGACCACAATGTTCATTATTCTGTACAAAGGTCTAGTGTACATAGCTTAGTCTCGTTGAGTCCCGTAGAGCCCCGCCCGCCCTCAATCCCGATGGTTTACGGTAGCCTTTCCGTTTCCTATGAATTGTTACTGAGAACACCACGTCCTCCTCACGATTTAGTCGCCTCATTCATAGTTCATGGTTTTGTGAGCAGGACAAAGCGTTTCGGTTTTTTTTCCTTTTTTGGTCCTGACTATAACGTCATTATCTGTCACCGAAAATAGATCATAGGCCTTTTATTTATTAATTGATAACTGATAAGCAATTTCCCTAAGTTAGAGAAATAGGCTGATACATAACTCAGTGTTTATGCGTGTGATTTGACAATCACGAGTTCAGACAATTCATAATCAGTCCGAACGGCACGACGAAGATAAATAAATAGTCAACTTGGTCTCTCTCTCTCTCTCTCTCTCTCTCTCTCTCTCTCTCTCTCTCTATATATATATATATATATATATATATATATATATATATATATATATATATATATATATATTCTCTCTCTCTCTATTCTCTCTCTCTCTCTCTCTCTCTCTCTCTCTCTCTCTCTCTCTCTCTCTCTCTCTCTCTCTCTCTCTCTCTCTCTCTCTCTCTCTCTCTCTCTCTCTCTCTCTCTCTCTCTCTCTCTCTCTCTCTCTCTCTCCATTGCAAGATTTGTTGCGAAACACAATATATTAAGGAGAGTGGCCAAAGTCAATAATTAATGGTAGTAAAAAACAGTCCTCTCTTGCCATTCTAACTCAATTAAAAAAATAGTAAATATGAGAATGTTGATAATTCGTTAACATTGACAAGTAAGTAATCTGATACAACTGCTCAAAACCCAATGAAGATAATAAACATAGTCGTTGCTGCACGTCACCTTAAGTCGCGGCCAGCTCAACACACGACTACAAAATGTTTCTAGCGGAGGGAGAGAGTAAGAGCACTGAGGCCCATGACACGATGACGGAGTATATCGCCCACAGGACAACCACCGCCCTTGTTACCCTTGTTATCCCTGAGTCTCGGTATGATTTGCCGCAGACGGAAATATATCGTGTCTGAAGGTGCTGCAATTCTTCTTACAGGAACACCATCCTAATTTGACTTTGAAGAACCTCTATTAACTGCCTTGTCAGCTCCCTTTCGTGTAGATTTCGTGAAGTATACGAGTCGAGGGAAAATATGATGTTTAACTATGAAATACGAGACAGGTAAGTGTGTGTAATGATGAAGGATGATATTGTTGTTTAATACGCCTGGTAAGAGCCGGTCATTGGAAGCTGACAGGAGTAAGATCCATTCCAATAACCCGCAAAGAACCCTAGAGCTTTAATCTTAAGCGAGGGATGTGTTACCAGACGCTGTTTTGTTACACATCCCACATGTTCCACACAGGCGTTGAAGAGCGATCGTTCAGGTTTCAAAGCGAGTTATTTTCTACGTATTTTGCTGATGCGTTGCTCATTTCATCCTTAGCGATACTGAGAGTGAGGTTCGTCTGTATAATTCTAGAGGTAAAAGACAAGTGTAGATTTTCAGTTCTTCCTCTCATATCCTCGGGAGCCATTTTAATATCTTCCATTCTATGTTCTGATAGGCTAAGCGCGCTGAGAGTCTGTGTGATGCTTTGAAACCCCCCAGTGCACAAATTAGTCGATAGAGAGGTGAATGTGTTACTTAAATTTTACTATACATGTTTATTAACTGCTCCGTGCTTCCAACAAAGATGAGGAGAGAGCCCTGTATGACAGCTATGTACAGAAGAGACGATAACACGAGCTTCGCCGCTCAGTTAGCCAATAATAACGTTGCATGTAGACTCCTGCTGAGTTCTAACATTAAGGTAAAACTAATGACACCCTTTCTCGTTCTCTTTGACGATATTTTTTGTTGGTTGAAATTTTTGGCGTCGTCTCTCAATCTCGTGGCGCCTTCCTCCAATCGAGCTTACTTCTTGTCTCTATCTTTCCTGTGATTGCATAACTTGGTTCATCAATTTTCAAGCTGTTTATTCTTCCGTTGACTCCTCTTGTCCATCTCAAGTTTCTTCTGTATCACATGCACATATGTTGAGTCCGAAATGCAAATTGAGAGCTTTCTTCAGTCGTCCTTGTCTAAATTTCCTTGTCTCGGTTATCTTGTCTATTACATCGAGACTTTGCCAGGATTTTGCTTTCTATCCCGTAAGTCAACGCCTGCTCGCCTCTGAGTCTGCCTCGCGACCTGGAGGCGGTGGAGGCCGTAGTGAGGGAGACAGGCAGACAGAAACCTGGAGGAGTCTCGTTTCCCCTTGAATGCCTCGTCCGGCTCTTCTTCCTTCAGAACGAAGATGATCATAAATATATTTTCTCTGCTGCGATAAAGGACAGTTCTAGGTAGTAGCAATGTAGATGGAGTTAGAAAGATATCTCAGGAAGAATGTGTGGTGACACTACTTTATCAGAATTCCTATTTTATGAATAACAAAAAATCTGCTTCGTCAAAGACATTACGGACGTAAGTTTTGTTTATTTTCAATAG
>JAXIVD010003201.1:30000-48734 GCA_036785275.1 Cancer borealis
GACTGCATGCAAGCATTTCGTTTCCAAGTGGAACACTGATGTGGCCTTCAGGAAGGTATGCTTACAGACTATGTTCATCTAATGAAGCCATGCATGTATATCAAATCAATCGATCAATCTCAAGAAAGCGATGTGATACATATAATGCAAAAACATTGTTCGTGATGACAGTGGATCAGCGACTGTTCTGTGATTAAACAATTTTGTTTGTCAACAAAATGAGAGAACGCCAACTTCTGGTGTAGAGCATGTAGCATACTTCCCGGAAGTCCATCCTGCTCATCGAGTTACCAGTGCAAAACACAACCCTGAGTGGAATGGCCAGAGGGACGCCCACAAGGCCAATTGGTGCACGGCCCAGTGCATGGGGCAAGTTGATCGATCCTGCCGAGAGTTGTTCAGAATGGGAAGGATGTCTGCAAGGAGACTCCTCAGAGATGTTCCAGGAGTGGATGAGGTAACAGGAGCAGTGGTATATGTTTCACTGTTGATGATGGTAAGTGACTATATTATTACAGTCTTTCTAAAAGTGATTACTGAAAAACTAATGGCATCTACATATATGAAATGAGAAAAAAAGAAAACCTTGGCTCCACAAGATAATTCCAACCCCACTCGAGCGTCGACTCTACTTAGCAATCCAATTCGTTCCTCAAGCATTTGACAAACTTTGGATTTTTCCTCTCATTTGAATGATTTTTGAACGATAAGGACACATGAAAATCTTTTGGTTTGGGTATCATTATGTTTGTCTTCGAATTGATCATGAGTTTATTTCTAATTTCTATTAAATTTTTACGTCACAAATTCCGGGATGGACGCTTATTGGCTGCTTTTGTTGTCTTTACCGGACCGAGCAGAAGGACACGATGAAGCACATACAACTATACAGAAATCCACATTAAACATACTCCACTTTAGCAGTAAACAAAACGAAAGTATTGTCCCAGCCAGAGAAGTGCAACCTACAGCAACAGGGGAGTGTGTGAGACGATAAGAGCGAGGCATATAGCAAATGTTTACGTCATTATGAGGACACACACCAGTGACCTGACGTGCGGGGCCGTTGTGGCGGCAAGGGCCGTTGGCTAAACATTGCCCTAATAACTACCACGCCGCTGCCTGAGGCTTCCTGCCAGTCTGCGTGCAGCGGCTCCTTCATACGCCACACTCAACATTAAACAATATCCTACAGTTAGGTGCAGACGAGCACATCTTAAAAGTTCCAGCACAGGGAAGTAACAGTTATTTTACACACATCTCACGAACCGAAAGCTCAGATTCGACTCTAATTTTTCTTGTTACCCAAGAGGCGGCTCACAGTGTCATAGTTTTCCTTCTCCTGAAACTTTTATCCTTTGTATTCCTGAGATCGTGTCATTTCAATTTAATGACTATGACAGTTTTTGAATTAATAGAAAATTATCAAAATTTATCAGCATTAACTCATCGTGTGGTTTCTTACATTTAGTGAGAAATACATTCAACTCCTTCCTTTGCCACTGTCATTCACATTCAATTAATATGGCATCATTACATTATTTCATCTGAGATTTAGCTCTTCTATCAGATTATTGCTACAGAGTCAACCTTACCTGATTCGAAGTCTCAACCCATCTACTTTTACTCTGATACAATTATGTGTAGGCTTCTTCTACCTCTCTCCTGCATTCTCTGATATAATTACAGTACGTGTGATATCATATTTCTTTCATAATATAATAATGTTTCATCATACATTGTTTCAAGGAAAGCTTGCAACTCAACGCAGATGTTCTTGCATGATAAAACATTTCTGTATATATTTATGTCCATCAACATCAACCTTTATTTCTTTCTTTCTGGAATTCCTGTATAGGTGATCCTCTTACTTACTAAGCTCAATCCTTGTAATCCCCTTTTTGTTGTTGTCGTATTTTACTAAAACTCATAGAATCTGGCAAATACATTCTCCATAGGAACAGCAAACCATCTACAAATAGATTTTGCTTTCGCTCTTTCTCGCACTTTTCTCTCTCTCTCTCTCTCTCTCTCTCTCTCTCTCTCTCTCTCTCTCTCTCTCTCTCTCTCTCTCTCTCTCTCTCTCTCTCTCTCTCTCTCTCTCTCTCTCTCTCTCTCTCTCTCTCTCTCTCTCTCTCTCTCTTTTCTCATACATGGTGAAAAGTTTCATCAATACAACACTTTCATATAATTATCAAAGTCATAAGCTATTCGTCTCATCAATTACACATTTTTTAATTAACTGTCTTTAACTTCTATATCTTACTACACATTATCTACCGCTCTGATCTTCTTTCCAGATAAATATACTAATTGCAAGTCTCTCTTCCCTTTAGACCCATTACAAAAAGCTTTTTACAGACTATCATTCCCTGTTGTCTCCCTTTTACGAGCCAATAAGCATCAGCACTCCTTAACCCTCTTCACTGATAAGATCTGAAACCGTTTGTCTTGTCTTTTACTACATTCCAATACAATCTGGACACTTTCGTAAGAGAAGTGACACATCATTTCTAGAACCCTTGTCTCCTTTCTTTCATTTTTTTTTAAATTATCAAACTTTTTTTTCTTTTTAGACGTCATTTTGAGGGTTTTTCTCGCACAAGTTAAGGCTAAAGGTAACTCTTAAATTTGGTGTTATTTGTCTGTATATAATTTCATAGTATTTCTTAATTTTTACATGCAAACACACTTATAGTTTTCGTGTGTATGTGTGTGTGTATATTTTCTCATTCACTTATTCTTTCCATTCATCCATTATCAACATTTTCGTTTCTACATCTCTCACTTCTTTGTCCCTTCCAGCTATCTGCCTCCACATCCACACTCCTCCCTGGCCCCAACGACCTGTGTGATAGGGTTCAGAGGATACGAAACTAAACCCAAGAAACACGTAGTACACTGAATTAGAACTCTACCCCACTATCTCTCTCTCTCTCTCTCTCTCTCTCTCTCTCTCTCTCTCTCTCTCTCTCTCTCTCTCTCTCTCTCTCTCTCTCTCTCTCTCTCTCTCTCTCTCTCTCTCTCTCTCTCTCTTCTCAATACACGAGAACGTTTTTAATGTGTCCTTCAAGTGCCTTGGTGGGAAATGTCAGTTGTTTGTAAAGACACGACAAGATATTACAACTTCACTGTGGTAGCCTTGGGTTCACATGACACACACAAACGTACACACGCACACGCACACACACACACACACACACACACACACACACACACACACACACACACACACACACACACACACACACGCAACATGAAAGGGTGGAGAGACAGCAGAAAAAAAACAGAGACAGACAGACAAACAGTGCAAATAAAAAAGAGGGAAAGTAAGAGGGAAGGAGGAGTCTTGGTGCTCTACACACACCACTAACCTTCAAACTTACGATATGTGTCCAAGAGCCTTTTAAGCCCCCAACATATGCTGCTCCATACCGAGGCGTCCGGTGGGAGCGCTTACGTATTCTGGAGTGCAAAAATATTTCATGGCCGATAACGTATAAGAAATTCATCGCGATCACACGAACCTGAAGATAACTTGCAAAAAACGTGTTAAGCATCGCAACCAAGGCCTCGAGGAACTAATGAGCGACATGCAAGTTCAGGGACGTTACGGAAATAATTAAACCGTACTGAATATTACGCAAAATAAATAAACGAATGAATTAATTAATATATACCATCATCCTTCATACTCGAGTGTCTGACCCGGTTAAATAGTTATAATTATTAGGGGTAATTAAGCTAAAAATCACGTCATTAAAGCGGTTGGGACATAGTTTTCGTAGCTATGCAAAGTACCGTGAAATGTGCAGCAAATTACCCATCGCTTGCAGATTTTTTTTGTTTCAGGAAAATTAACAAACATGTGAAGGTTGAAATTCCTGGCCAAGAGGCGAGACACAGTCAGTGTATGAAGAAAAACAGGAATAGAGGATAAAATCGGAAAAAAAAGACCCAGAAAACTAAATTAGTAGTGATGTAAAATTTACTCACGGCTGGACGCAGAAAAAAAGCAATAACCGATTCAAATGTGTACTGTAAAAAAAAAAAAAGTACATAAAAACAAACACCCAATAACAAAAAAAAAATTTTAAAAGGTATAAAACATTAACAAAAAATAATATCACCGGATGGCTAATTAAGCGAAAAGCACGCTAAAAAAAAGGGGGGCAAGAAATCATGCGAGGCAAACATAACCTTAATGTAAAAGAGTAAAGAGGGAAAAAACGCTGAATGTGAGAGAGACTGCAGACCCGCGGGAGGAATGGCGGTCGGAGTGGCCTGCAGTCGTCAGGGAGCAATAAGAAGGCCATCGCAAGGGCTCTGCGTCGTAAGTGACCATCACATTGCTACTGGAGACCCACCCCCCACCCCCCTTTCCCCCTTCTAGCCACCCCATCCACCTCCACCCAACCCCACCTGGCTGCACCTTCAACCCACCTCAGCCCCTCCGCGTTGTACCTCCTCTGAAGAATTAAAGGAGGTGATTATTTGATGATGATGATGATGATGAAATTTTAAGTGAGTGGGCTCCATAAATACATTATTATGAAGGCAATGTGAGGTAAGTAAGAGTCTGTCGCATTGCGCTGTATGATGACATCTCTTAACTCTTACCAGTGAAGGAAATGCAAAACTTAGCGTAAGCCACGGACGAGAAATTGGCAAGTGATTGTACGCGAAAGGACTTGGAGATAAGAAAAAAAAGGAGAAAAAGTAAAACAGCGATCAGAACGCCCACTCTTGATCCCGTCTTGTCTGGTGCCACATTGCGCGAGTGCAGCGAAGGCAAGTGACTGAAACTGATAGGAAAGAGTGTATAGAAAAATAGCACAAGAAACTCCCGTGAAGCAGCAGACATGGAAAAGCCATTCTTGAAATGAAAGAGACATAGAAGGGAGGGACAAAGTAGCCCAAAGCAAGAACAAGAGAGGCGTGAAGGGAGGAACAAAGCAGGTCATAAGAGAGAAAGGAGAGAGA
This sequence comes from Cancer borealis, assembly GCA_036785275.1. NCBI lineage: Eukaryota > Metazoa > Arthropoda > Malacostraca > Decapoda > Cancridae > Cancer > Cancer borealis. Next base: position 34,984 of record JAXIVD010003201.1, read on the forward strand.
AGAGATGAAAGCTGAAGGTGGCGTGTGTGAGAGTGCCCGGCCGGACGCAGCCTGCGCCTTAAAGGTGGAGGCCGCTACAGCTACCTTGACTTGATTAAAACTCTCCTTCATACCTGAGTGAGGCAAATTGTATTTTGTATGACTGTCCCGCCATAACACTCCCCTTATTAAGACACTATGGCAGGAATTTTTAAAGTAAACACCAAGAAAAATAACAAACTATATCATATTTAACAATATTCTCATAGAAAATTTTCATAGATATTTTTTATACTACATATTCAGTTTAACTTTAGAAATATGAAGAGAATAAAAATGTCCTCCATTTCTTTACTTTAACAGTGAATTATCAAATGCACAACATACATTATGCACCACCAACTCTATAGTCAGGATAAGGACCAATAAAAGTTATGATAAATTCCCACCAATAACCGGCGCGGTCACTCCCATTGTAAGTCATGGCAGTGGTGGGCATAAGACTCTCCCCAAAACACGGCATCAGAGGCCACGTGGTCCAAGAATTTTATCTCCAGTAATCATCGCTGCCAATCACTTCCGCTGAAAGGTATGCACATTGACCCTATATGGATCGCAAAGCAAAACTACACCAAACTACACTGTTGCCATGCACTGTACGGCACTAATCGCCCCTACTCCGCACCCTTCCTTGACAGCCATCTTGGAGTCAATACTGATGAAAGCCCTTGTAGTACTATGTAGTTTTTATGACACACTCAGTGACAGCACCTTTATTGAGATCCGTAATCATGCGTTATTCCTCCTCTCAGCCCAACCCCGTGGACACTGACCTAACTACGTGTAAGCTTCCACCCCGTGACCTCAAATTAAGTGATTTAAGATACTCATGCGCTTCTCACCCAACAAAAACCAGAAAATTGCTTCCCCATACAGGCCTAATCACCTCAACCTCGGCCGTGAAGGATAACCTCATCTCATTTCATACTTGTTTCTTGCATAACGTACGCAAGACAACAATGCCTAATATTACCATCATAAAAGGAAAGACAAAGTAGCAGGGCCATACAACGCCAAAAGCTGGTCTCGAGCGGTCGGATCACGACACTATTTTCATTAGAATCTCGGCCCAGCTTTAGGCAGGCAGGTCATGTTTCAGGGTGATCGTCCTCATAGATGGTCAGTATTGTGTTCCTTAACAGATAACATGTTTCTCTCTTCGGGAAAGATATTCATTCTACCCACTAATATAATTTCCCCAAATCTTGTGTTGAGTGGCCATAGAGAAAGAGGATAAAAGGAAATGGAAGAGGAGGAGGAGGAAGAGGAGGAGGAGGAGGAGGAGGAGGAGGAGGAGGAGGGGAGGAGGAGGAGGAGGAGAAGGAGGAGAAGGAGGAGGAGGAGGAGGAGGAGGAGGAGGAGGAGAAGGAGAAGGAGGAGGAGGAGGAGGAGGAGGAGGAGGAGGAGGAGGAGGAGGTAGGAAAGGGAGAAGGAAAAAAAACGGGGACAGCAAAAGAGAGAAAGAGAAAAAATATGTGTATGTGTGTGTGTGTGTGTGTGTGTGTGTGTGTGTGTGTGTGTGTGTGTGTGTGTGTGTGTGTGTGTGTGTGTATGTGTGTGTGTGTGTGTGTGTGTGTGTGTGTGTGTGTGTGTGTGTGTGTGTGTGTGTGTGTGTGTGTGTGTCATATGGTTCCAAGTGAGGAAGAAGTTGTGTTACAAAGTTGTGTTACAAAGTTGTGTTACAAAGAGGGGGAATTGAGGTGGGAAGTTAGAGAGACGAAGCATCCAATAGATAAAGTAAAGTGTGGTGGGGGAGGGAAGACGGGGGGAGGAGTAGAAGGAAGGAAGGAAGGAAGGAAGGAAGGAATATGGGTAGTAATAGGGAGGTAGTTAATAAGGGAAAGTAAGACGCCGGCGAATGAGCAAAGGCAGGACTAAAAGCGTCAGAGAGTCGGAACGTTAAGAAATTATGAAAAAGAGAACGTCAAGCCGTGGAGTAGTGAGTGAGGTGGAAGGAGAGCAAGTGGCTGGCTGGAGGGAAGAGAGGAGTGGCTTGCTCAGGAGGGAGGCACCTTAGTACGAGTATAAACTCTTGCTTTGAATAATTAATAGGCTTGGTTGAGGAAAGTAAACGGCAGCGGTGGCCACTGGAGGGGCGATGTCGGAAAAGACTGGAGAGGCGCGCGTGGCTTGAAGGGAAGGAAGGCCGGTGCTGCAGGAGTAAATGTTTCTAGCATGCAACAATTTACCTCAAGCCAATTTATCATGTTTCATACAAAGAGAAAGAGAGAGAGAGAGAGAGAGAGAGAGAGAGAGAGAGAGAGAGAGAGAGAGAGAGAGAGAGAGAGAGAGAGAGAGAGAGAGAGAGAGAGAGAGAGAGAGAGAGAGAGAGAGAGAGAGAGAGAGAGAGAGAGGGAGAGAGAGAGAGAGAGAGAAAGAAAAAAAAAGTGTACATCCTTGAGTTTATTATATGAAATGACGAAGGCATGAAACTTTAATTATGATACCGCCCTAGTCGGCATTTCATCACACTTCCTCTCAGGATTATATAGTCGATTCACACTGCTTACATGAACAATTACTACAATGTGAGAAAATGTATAGACCTTTATTAATTTATGTATTTATTTACCTACTTATACTAGCAGTGGCACCATCACTTCCCCAACGCATGAACATACCTGAAGCAGTCAACAATAGGTGGTGAAAGTATCACTTCAAGCCGTAGGACAGCACGTGGAGGGCGCAGACAGGTCACGAAGATGCTGCTCGAGTGGAGGGGAACACGTGAAAACAAAGGCATTAGCAATGAATGGGCGCTAGTATAAGATGTTAAGACACAACACAGTACAAAGGTGCCAGAATAAGACATCTGTATGTAGCCATGAATGGTGTGCAGGACAGGGAAGCATACCTGAAGCAGCAGCAGCAGAAGCCAACGACAGACGAGAAGTGCAAGGGTGTCACGTGGTTGGATGGGCCGCAGAATACAAAGTCTCGTTAGAAGTCTCCACCAATCTCTTTGGAGAAAGATTCTCATCTCGACGATGCCACCAAATGTATTGATTGAAGTTCACTCTTCGATATTGTGATATAAAGATGGTCTGCTGCTTACAATATTTAGTATCCTCTAAATTATACGTACGTACATAGTATCGTACAAGCGTGAAGCAAGAGCGTGACCAGCCGCACATAACGTTATTTAATGACCAGTGGCTACAGCTGAAAACTGAAACCCGAAAGTCAGCGTTGCCCGGGCAGCGAGCAGCCTAGATCAGACAGCCTCAGGGCATGAGAGGGTGGCCATGTAGCGTTTAAAATTGCCACATACTACTCATGGTTCACTATCTACCATAACAAGTTTATAGTGGTAATACTTACGGGATCCAGCGGCAAATTGCTGTTTTCCTCCCGTACATCCACTTCGTGAAGGCGTCAACCACTAACCTGAAACAAAGTAAAAACACAATCTTAACAATTTTATCAGATATTTTTCTTCGAAGGAAAGGACTAAGTTTAGTATAAAAAAAAATGAAGAAAAGACAAATAATAACAAACTGGTTATCTAATTTTATATGAGTTATAAAGTCACGACTCAACACGTGAAGGTCAAGTCCTGTCCTGAGCCGGGGACGATGATGGATCCGAGACACTTTAAAGAATACTGTGGACTTCGATAGGAGGGTGGTGGAGGGGAGGGAAGGGGAGGAGGTGGTGATGGTGCTCCGGGGACAGTCGACATGGGCTCAATACCACATCGACGTGTCGCGACATAGAGAAAATCCGCGGGAGCGCCAGAATGCCTCGGGTCCAGATAGGAAAAATCAGCTTCATGACGTCCACGACATTCCGCCAATAACTTTCATTTCCTTCTAGGCGGTGACGCTCCGAGTAGAGTAAAGTGGTTCTTTCGCTTCCCGACTGGAGGGAAATGGAGGTAAAGAGGAGTGAGGCGGAGGGCGCGGGGTGGTGGTTCTTTGGGAAGAATTCTTGGCGGCACTCGAGATCAGGAAGCGGGACAGCAGGGGCGGGAATCGACCTGCCCCACCTCGGAAGGCGCCGCATTTCCTCGGAAAAATGAGTTCAAGATAGGTGGAAACACGTGTGTGTGTGTGTGTGTGTGTGTGTGTGTGTGTGTGTGTGTGTGTGTGTGTGTGTGTGTGTGTGTGTGTGTGTGTGTGTGTGCGTGTGCGTGTGTGTGTTTCATTGAGCTCTTACACATAAACAAGGAATGCTATGAACGCGTCACCGTAATTCTCTCACACATTTACTTATGGGAGTGTGACATTCAAACAGTAAAATTCTTAAACAAAAAATACAATTCTAGAATCCCTATCATCACTTTGTCCTCGCACTCAATACCTTCGCCACTAATTAAAATGAGTAACATGAACACTTTACTGAACTTCCCCGTACAGCTAGACCTGTGATAGTCGCACCCAGATGACTGCGGCTAAATAGATCACACTGATAACAAACATTTCCACATATCGACAAATATAAATTGATTGTAGAGATGGAGAGATAAGACCAACACATTTTATTTTAATTAAATAAACTAAACCGAATGAAATATCTATGTCTAGTATATCTTTGCAAGAGTCCTGGAGTACCCTTCTGTCAAAAATAGTACGCCGTTACTAAAGACATCCATCCAACCATGTTGTTATAATAAAAATGTTGTAACCAATTAATTTATACCTGCATACTAACACCTGATGTGACGCATTTATAAACGTTATGTTGAAAATGAGTTCTAACAGTATATGGAAAGACAAAAACTAAAATAATCTAGAAAATTTAAAGAATTCATCAAAAACATTGAAACACTCAAAATTAAAATAATATTACCAAGTGGCTTTATATCTCTCAATGACTGATGGAAAACATTTCCTAAGACGCACTCGCCCATCTCCTCCCCCCACACACACACATACACACACACACACACACACACACACACACACACACACACACACACACACACACACACACACACACACACCCATAACTAAGATGAAGACCACACTCAAGCTCCGTGCAAAGAATAACATCTTCTTTAACCTTACCTTACCTTTCCTTCTACTACAAGAAACGCCCAACTCAAGAAGATGAAGAGGAAGAAGAAAAAGAAGAAAAAGAAAAAGAAGAACAACAAGAACAAGAACAAGAACAAGAACAAGAAGAAAAAAAGTAGAAATAATCATAAAAGAAACAGTTTCAGGGGAAAATAAAGATAACATTAGTAGTACCAGCTGTTGGCGTTCCTGCATGAATGTAAATAACAACAAAACAACAACAAAATAGCAACAACACCAACATCATCATCAACAACAACAACAAAAACAACAAAAACAACAAATATACCAGGCAAGGGTCAGCATAAAATTGTTCAATATGAAACAACACATCAGTAAAGAGATAAACACAGGACATGAGATAGAATTACGAAAAGAAAAGAGAGAGAGAGAGAGAGAGAGAGAGAGAGAGAGAGAGAGAGAGAGAGAGAGAGAGAGAGAGAGAGAGAGAGAGAGAGAGAGAGAGAGAGAGAGAGAGAGAGAGAGAGAGAGAGAGAGAATTTCTTTATATTCAACATCCACAGAGGAGCAGCGGCCACAGACAATTTTTCTACAACATTATTACGCCAAGTGACTTAATCCAACGGGTCTTTGTTGCACTCCATCGGGTGTATGTTATCCAATTTTCTCTCAACTGCCAGTAAAGTGCCTTTTCCGCGCCACTTCCTTCAACACTTCCACATCATCATCTCTGCCTAACCTCTTCCCGCGCCACTGACCCGCCGCGTGCGTTGTATAATGCTATAAAGAGAGTAGGAGCAGCATAAACAACATCACTATCAGTAACACCGCTGCCAGTAGTGGTAGTAGTAGTGGTAGTAGTAATGGTAGTAGTGGTAGTAGTAGTAGTAGTAGTAGTAGTAGTAGTTCTAATCATACAACTTTCTCTTTGCATTAATTCCAAGAGATCTATATTATTTTTCTATTTTATTCTTCCACAAATCTTCCCCATAGATCGCTCATTCTAAATATCTACATATTCCTCCATCCGCAATAACCTCAAACTCCATATATTCAATGCATTATAACTCCTTAAACAACTCATCATTCAAAACTACATTCATCCTTCCACCATTCACCATCTTCGTACACTTCATTATTTTACTATTGCTCTCATGCATTCTCAATTTTGTCTTCCTCCTCATAACCCCAACAGTACACTTACCACCATACACTCACCTCCTCAAAGGTTACACTCACTCACGTATCCTTGAAGCAGAGGGAAACAACAACATGACTGTGTTGTCTGGCCCTGCCATTAGCTTTCGTCTTTCCGGGAAGAACTGATGATTAGTAATTATTGGCCGCTAATAAGGAGAAATTGGTCATTAGGAACCATCCATCATAGTCACTTTAGTAAGAAAGTACGAGGAAACAGCGGCCTTTCTCTTGCCCATTCGCTCACATTCATCCTCATTATCATGTCTCCTGCACGCACTATTTTTTCACAAGACTTGATCAGGAATCTAACTTTTTTTTCTCGTGTAATTTGATGTGTATGCTTGGGTAATGTTAGGGTTACATAACATAGTTTGGTCTATATTTTCACTATTCATGTCTTATAAATACCAGTCTTGACCAGAGTTCTAGTGTCCCGACTCGCTGCCAGGTGGGGGAGACGGGGAGGTGTTTACGCTGCCAAACATTAAACCACAAGTGAACGTCAAGAAATAAAAACACTAAACGTTGCCAGAATAAACGGTAAACAATTTAATACATCTGCATATATACATGATATGAATGATCAAGTAGTCTGAGTATATAGCATTGAAAATACATTGAATAAGGAATATAATGAATGCTCTGCTACGATCATAAGAAAAGAATTGTTAGATATCAGATTAAATGAGGAATTACATACATGAACTCTGAGGCGACGGTAAAACTGTAGAAGGTGCACGACGATACACCCATCCATCCCCTTGGGTACTTTTTCTGTATAAGACTCAGTCACAAGCATACACTGCGAGGCGGGAAAGACGTGGGAAGGAGATGACAGGGAAAAGGAAACAAAAGGAAGTGTCAATGAAACAAACTCATGTACAGAAAGTCTAGGCTGAAGTAAATTACTTTAAAGTAACGTTAAGGAAGAGAATCTACTGCTGTTTGTGGAAAACGGGAACGCCAGATATGGTGAAGTGCGGAATTTAAAATAGAAAAAGAGGGAATAAAGGAAACGTAGGAAACATATGAAGTAACATTTATGCATGTGTGCGTGCATATATATATATATATATATATATATATATATATATATATATATATATATATATATATATATATATATATATATATATATATATATATATATATATATAGCAGTGGTGCACGGCGTTAACCGGGTGTCTGAAAGGATAAAAAAAGGTGAATGGAGTTCTCAAATCTGGTATTGTGGTTCCAAAGAATAAAGTATATATTATCATTGCAGTATGAAACCACCACAGCTGAAACAACAACAACAACAACAACAACAACAAATACAATAATAACCGTAACATCAACATCAACAATCCGACAATAAATACAATAATGATTACTGCAGCGCTGAACACCATCTTCACCATTAACATGATCTTAATCACGATATGATAATCAGGATGAGTAGGATGATGTTAAAGAAAACATGAAAAAGAACAACATTGCGTGGAGCTGGAATATGAAGAATGTCAACACGAGCGATGGGCTCTAAGCGAAAGACATAGAAGGGAAGGAGAGCAAAGAAAGAAAGGAAGAGGAGAGAAGCCTCTCAGGTCACGAAGGAGATGTAATTTAATCCTGTAGTTCCTCTGACTACCAACATGTTTCTCTTGGCAAGTTACGACTGAGTCCCTGAAGGAGCAGAACCCATAGCGGGAGGATGGTGGGGAGCAATGAGATGGTGCTGCCTCGGGGAGACGTAACCCATGGAAGGGATGTGACGATGTGCTAACAAGGAAGGGCTGCAGGTTATCGAGGACGAGGAACATAATGTTCACTAGGCAAGGTGCAGGAAGTGGCAAAGGACGGGGATGGAGGTGCTAACAATCGCAGGCAAGATTAAAAATTAGACATGAATTAGAAAAATTATACATATACATATGTGAATTTGTATATATATATATATATATATATATATATATATATATATATATATATATATATATATATATATATATATATATATGTATATACATACATATACATACACACAAGCACTCGTGTATATATATATATATATATATATATATATATATATATATATATATATATATATATATATATATATATATACATATATACTGAGTGCTTGTCTGTTTGTTTATCTATATGTCTCTATGTCTGTCTGAATGTCTGCATGTCTGAATGTATGCATGCATGCATATATGTATGGAATCAACCATTTGAAACGGGAACAAATCTTTGCATCACGATTCTCATCTCACTCGCCTCACCCATGCACCATCTCCGCCTCAACACTCCGTCACTATGCACTTCAACATCCTCATTCTCACATAAAATCTCGTTCTCACTCTCCTATGCCTCCAACTTTGCCCTTCGCCCACCTGTAAACTCCCTCTCTCGCCTGCCAATCTTACTATCGCCAGTCTCGGAACCCTCAGAGGGATTAATATTTCCGCTGGCAGCCACCCAGATGCATAAATTAGTTTGACACCCGAGGGTTTTTCTTCCCTCTCTTCTTCTAACAACTTTGGCGTTGTAAGTTTGGCCGTAGGGTTAAACTTTTTTAATTTGGACCATTCTATATTTCCCACGGTGGAGGTGGAGGAGGAGGAGGAGGAATAAGACCAGGAGAAGGAGGAAGAAGAGGAAGAGGAGGAGGAGAAAGAGTAGGACGAGGAGACGGAGGAGGAGGAGGAGGAGGAGGAGGAGGAGGAGGAGGAGGAGGAGGAGGAGGAGGAGGAGGAGGAGGAGGAGGAGGAGGAGGAGGAGGAGGAGGAGGAGGAGGAGGAGGAGGAGGAGGAGGAGGAGGAGGAGGAGGAGGAGGAAAAAGAGGATAACGACGACTACGACGACGAAAAGGAAGAGGAAAAGGACGCGGAGGAAAAGAACGGAGACAATTACAAGCAGGAGAATGAGGATGAGAAGAAGAAGAAGAGACAAATAAAAGCGGGAGGGAGGAAGAGAAAGAGGAAGTAAAAAAAAATATATCAAACCAAAATTAATGAAGCAAAAAAAAAAAAAAAAAAAAAAAAAAGGTGAATGCAAAAAAAAGAAAAAACAGAAGAAAGAAGAGATATGATATGAATGGGAATTAGAAGGAGGAGTAGGAAGGAAGGACGGAAAGGAGGAGATGGAGGAACACAATTGAGCAAACAGCAGCACCAACTCATAGAAAAATCAGAAGCCCTTCCAGAGAGACCAAGAAGCTAAAATATACCTTAAGATACTGAGAAAATACCATAGAAACTTCCTCCAAAAGTCAGCAGAATAGGGATGAGAAATCGACACACTCCTTAACATCGCAGAAACAGTGAAATGGAGTATGGTCCAGCTGACTAGGACACCGCAACTCTTTTAACGAGATCAATTGCCTGTAGTTCAATCCAACGCTGGTGTCTAGCGGCCTCACCTTGACCGTTCTAGGGGTGACTTAGCAGGCGTTACATGTCCAAGGGTGACTAGACACTATGCAGGGCAAGGACGTCAAACTCCCCCAGATGAAACCCAATTCATCTGCATACCCAGAAAAGAGGAGGAGGAGGAGGAGGAGGAGGAGGAGGAGGAGGAGGAGGAGGAGGAGGAGGGCAAAAAGGATCAGAGGAATAAAACTAGCAAAACGTTTTACCGCACGACTCACTCACGTCAAGGATAAACTAATGTGAATTCAGCTTTACGCGACCGTTTTTTGGGTCCAATTTTTATGTGTCTATTTACCTATTTCTTTAATAATTAAACCACGTCGGGCTGGCAGTCATTTTCTTTTATATAAGTGTGTGTGTGTGTGTGTGTGTGTGTGTGTGTGTGTGTGTGTGTGTGTGTGTGTGTGTGTGTGTGTGTGTGTGTGTGTGTGTGTGTGTGTGTGTCTGTGTGTGTGTGTGTGTGTGTACCTTAATGTTTGCATAACCAGTAGCATACTCCACCACACACACACACACACACACACACACACAGACAGACACACACACACACACACACACACACACACACACACACACACACACACACACACACACACACACACACACACACACACACACATACACACCATTATTTACACACCGTACCATTCATTATATACTCACTGCAACATTCATTTAACTATCCTTCCCGCTAGCCTACATGGGACACACGTGTTATGATGAGGTGAGACAACACCTCTACTGTTTCCTGTCTCATTGAGCCTCGTACCTCCTTCTAAGGATATCCAGCTGTGACCAAAGACGTGCTCAGACTCAGCAACGTTCCCAGTCACCAGAAGAAAGGCAAAGAGAGGGAAAAAGCCTTAAAACCTGACGTGCCTTTAGTGGAGATGAAGAGAATGTTTGCGCTGACGCACGAGGACTGAGTTTGGTGGTGATGGTGGTGGTGGTGGAAGCAATAGAGAGGTGGTATGGGGAAACAGAATAAGGAAGTCAGAAATTGAGGTGGTATGGAGGAGGAGGAGGAGGTGGTATGGAGGAGGAGGTATGGAGCAGGAGGAGGAGGAGGAGGAGGAGGAGGAGGAAGAGGAAGAGGAAAAGGAAGAGGAAGAGGAGGAGGAGGAGGAGGAGGAGGAGGAGGAGGAGGAGGAGGAGGAGGAAGAGGAAGAGGAAGAGGAAGAGGAAGAGGAGGAGGAGGAGGAGGAGGAGGAGGAGGAGGAGGAGGAGGAGGAAGAGGAGGAGGAGGAGGAGGAGGAGGAGGACGACGACGACGACGACGACGACGAAGACGAATACGACTGCGACGATGACGACAAAGAGGAAGAAAAGTTATTTTGAGATGCAATAAAGTGATGCGTTTTATTTGATTTCAAAATAGATGAGTTTTCTGGAGGATGATGGTTATTACCTAATTTTGCTTATGAGCCTCATATCCATGTTAGTCTAAGGAGGCTCTATGTATATATTAAAAGTTGTCTTCAATACACCCTGCTGAGAGCAGTTACACAACAGAATGGACCAATTTTCGTCTCTTGCGGGTCAGAAAAGTTTCTCAATAATGCGTCTTTAAAGCAACAAAACCAGAGCATTGGAAAGCAAAATAAAACCGAGAACAGCTACTATACAAGCAGCATACAACGGTCTTTAACTTGGTTTTGGTCGGAGTTTCTTTAAGCAATGTAAATTATATTGCAAAATAAATTCTTTTCATGGGATTACAGTATTCAAATGGTTGAGATATAGCACACACGCGCGCGCGCGCCCACCCACCGACCCACCCACCCACCCACCCACACCCACACACACACACACACACACACACACACACACACACACACACACACACACACGCACACACGCACACAAACACATAGACACAGCAGCCAACATTGCTGTTCACTTCATCATTACTGGGAGCTGAGGGTTATGACGGGAAGGTGTAGAACATGGTGAGAGGGATAATTAGACCACAATGTTCCTACAAGTCTTCCTATTCATCCGACAACCACTATATCTTTCTTATGATATGACAGCAATGACAAGAATATGTAGTTCGGGTTGGTGAAAGGTCACATTACGCCATTATTTAGTTACGACACGCCAGCAAGGAGAGAACACTTCTTGTCTGACCTGCCTTTTCATAAGTATGGCCCCAAAGGCGCTTGTCGCGTACTGATAAAAAGGAGAGGAAATTAGGTGCCACTGCCGCCTCTTCCCTTTCGGCGACATTGTAGTGAAAAGCACCAGTATTCGTAAAATTTGCCCGGACGCCCTCGAAAACATGTTCATGTGTGCGAATTTCCAGCTAAACCATGAGGCAAGTTTTGGCGATTCATCCAACTGTAGTGGCAGGAGTTACCTTGTACAGAGCTGTTGTCTAGCGTAAGGATCAGGCAAATTTTACTGGATGAACAGAGGGAGGTTTACAATCTTACCAGTGTGTGTGTGTGTGTGTGTGTGTGTGTGTGTGTGTGTGTGTGTGTGTGTGTGTGTGTGTGTGTGTGTGTGTGTGTGTGTGTGTGCGTGTGTGCGTGTGTGTGTGTGAGGCAAAGCCCTTCAGTGAGACTCAAGGTCACGAGGTAGCGTCACCCTCAGCCCGAGCAAAAACCTTTTCCTGAAAAAGACGAGAATGTATTTTCCCGCCTTTTCCGGGCCACGGGAGATATCAGCGGCACTACCGCCTGCCGGAACCCCCATGCAGGCGGGGCGGCAGCCAGCCTCGTACACACCAGATTTCATCTCCGTTTGTGACTGGTTGAACTTTTAAGTGGTTGGAGTGTGACGTCACGCCTACAGAAAGACTATCACTTAGTGGGTCCTCGGATACCTGCGCGGATACTGTTGCGTCGCAGCTTGTGGTGGAAACCCTTCCAGCAACCTGTGCTTCCACATTACTGTCAGCACCACAATGCCACGACAACTCATGTCTTACTGATTTCTTAACTACCGTCAGCAAAGACTGTAGGACGTGAGTGAGTTCCTCAAGGAATGAATCTTGATCTGATGGAATACCGTCACAAAAGTTGCAGAATAGCAACGAACACCACTTTAATCTCCCGACAATGAGAAGCATAAAATTTTCGATATACGATGCAATAAGACCAAAGCACGCTGCGGGAGGTTTCTTTGCGAAACTACGGAGAAAAAATTCTTACACAGAATAAAGTTAACTGCAGAAGTAACATCCTCCAAGACAGTCTTGTTTCCAGCAAATACTTTTATCTGCGTGTGTTTTGGAGAATGTTCTCAACTATTGTCGAGATTTGGCGACCCTTTCACCACCTACTATACAAGGCAGGCAACTTGAAACTGGTAATCCCGCTTCCTCTAAGATTTCAACAGAAAAAATTGTTTGCAGAACCTAGATGCAAATCCACTAAAATCTAACAAGCATATACAATAAAGTATCATATGAGGGTGAATGATGCGTCGTTGCCATTGAGTGTGTGAGCTGCTTTACCAGGCAACCATTCCTCTTGTGCGTGATTGTTCCCGCTGCTTTCCTAGTCTGGGGCCCAATGAATGCTGCTCACTTCTGGAAACAGAGTTATGATGACGATGATGATGACGATGACCGTGGTGTTGTATATGTTGGTGGTACAGCTATGTTAAATTTACTTAATTAAGGTAACCATCTTTGAAGCCAGGCAGCACAGCATCAACTGTCGAACATTAATCGAGTAAATGCATGAACAGATCAGACCTGAATCATCTAGCCACCTGCGAGGTTTGGGACACACGAAAGAGATAGAGATAGAGATAGATAGAGAGAGAGAAAAAAAGTGATAGAAAGCAATAAAGAAAGAGAGGAGAAAAATTCCACGTAAATACACTGATATATGACTACCCAACAGCGGCTCAGCTATGCAAATTACGCACAGAAAACATTAAGAAACTCTCCATAAATCCTCAGCATCCGCCCTCTCTTCACCCCCCCTTCACCCCCCCCTCCCTCCAGCCCCCAAAACAACCAAACAACTAGGGACACACTGCCCTCCATTCCACCCCCGCGCACCTGGTGTGTCTCTCTCCCCGTCTACCTTTGTTATCCCGTCAACACTACCTTCATCCGGTATTCCCTAATCATTACTCCATCTTAACCGCACCTCATGAT